>CM061136.1:30794328-30822266 GCA_030789695.1 Scilla litardierei
CGGTGCCCCTTCTTACACCGGCTAATGAGCACCAAAAGTTTCGATACGGAGCGCGGGGCCCTGGGATCGATTCCTAAGACTCCTAGGCTTGATCTAATAGTTAGATATGACCGTTATGAAGCCCGTCACGAATGACGTACTTCGAAATCGACGATCCTGAGGAAGAAACGAGAAATACGACGAATCGATCGAAAATGAAAACTACGGAGACGAAAACCACGCATGAGGAGAAAATCCACCAAAACATATATTATATTATATTAAATCCAGATACATGAAAAGCAGTCGTTACATCCTCCCCAACTTAAGAAAAATTCCGTCCTCGGAATTTCCAAATACTCACGAGTCCGGAAACAAAAGTGGGAAACGCTCTCGCATCTCATCCTCATTCTCCCAAGTAGACTCTCCAGGTGAGCCGTGTCGCCACATCACTCTTACAAGATTGACAATCTTGTTCCGAAGCGATTTCTGACGCCTGTCCAGAATCTGCACTGGATGCTGGTCATACGTCAAATCGGGGCGAACGGTAATCTCCAAAAAATCCACCGCATGAGACGGATCGCTAATGTATCGACGAAGCTGCGACACATGAAAAACATTGTGAACTCCTTCCAAAGATGGCGGCAAGGCCAAGCGATAAGCTACCTCGCCAACCCTCTCCAAAACGTCAAATGGTCCAATGTATCGCGGGCTCAACTTCCCACGCTTCCCGAAACGAATCACACCATGATTCGGGGAAATCTTCAAGAACACATGGTCGCCCGGCTGAAACTCCAAAGGACGACGTTTAGCATCCGCCCAATGCTTAAAACGGTCCTGAGCAATTCTCAACCTCTCCCGAATATTCCTGACGATCTCCACAGCCTCCACGATCATCTCAGGTCCCAACAACTCCCGATCACCAACGTCATCCCAACTCAATGGCGATCGACATTTCCTCCCATAAAGAGCGGCGAAAGGCGCCATGCCAATACTCGCCTGGAAGCTGTTGTTGTAGGAAAACTCTACCAGATGTAGATGGTCCTCCCACGAACCCTTGAAATCCAACATGCACGCCCTCAGCATGTCTTCCAAAATCTGAATCGTCCTCTCGGACTGGCCATCCGTCTGCGGATGGTACGCCGTGCTGAAACTCAGACGCGTACCCAAGCTCTTCTGCAAACTCTGCCAGAACTGAGATGTGAACCTCGTGTCTCTGTCAGACACGATACTCACGGGGACTCCATGAAGTCGCACAACCTCCTGCACGATTCACGTTACATCACTATCCAAACTAGGGAAATGAAGATAAAAACGGAGAGTAAAAGAATTTTACCTCCATATATCTCCTCGCTAGCGCCTCAATGGACTGTCCCACTCGGAACGGAATAAAGTGCGCAGATTTGGTCAACCGATCTACGATCACCCAAATCGCGTCATTCTGCTTCGGACTCCGAGGTAGTCCAGTCACGAAGTCCATAGTGATGTGCTGCCACTTCCACTCCGGAATCGGAAGCGGTTGTAGCAACCCGGCCGTACGCTGATGCTCCGCCTTCACTTGCTGGCAAACCAAGCACTTGGCTACACTTCGAGCCACGCTCCTCTTCATACCATGCCACCAATAATTCAGACGAAGATCCTGGTACATCTTGGTGCCACCAGGATGCACAGAATACGGCGAACTGTGTGCCTCCACCATCAGCTCCTCTCTGATATCCCGAGCTGGCACACACAACCTGGCTCCAAACCTCAGCGAGCCATCCTCATGAACCAAAAAGTCAGTCCGCAGACCGGCTTCCACCTGCTCCCGAATCTTCACCAGCTTCGGATCCTCAGCCTGGCCAGCCTTAATCCGATCCACGATCGTCGACGGTACCTGCAAGTACATCAACGACGAAGCCTCCCCAGGAAGAACAATTTTCACGCCAGACTCGCAAAAATCATGCTGCAATCTCCACTGCGAGGTCAAAATCATCACCGTGGGAAGCCTACTCAAAGCATCCGGAACCACATTCACCTTGCCAGGGTGATACTGCAAATCAATCTCATAATCCGCCATAAGCTCCAACCATCGACGCTGTCGCATGTTGAGCTCCTTCTGAGTGAAAATATACTTCAAGCTTTTGTGATCGGTGAAAATCTTCACTTTCTCACTCAGCAGGAAGTGCCTCCAAATCTTAAGAGCAAACACAACGGCAGCCAACTCCAAATCATGTGTCGGGTAATTCTTTTCATGAACCTTAAGCTGACGAGACGCAAACGCCACAACATGTCCATGCTGATGCAACACACAACCGAGACCCTTGCCAGAAGCATCGCAAAAGATCTCAAATCCACCGCTGCGATCAGGCACAACAAGAATAGGGGCAGTCGTCAATCTCTCCTTCAGAATACCAAAAGCACTCTCACAATCACCCGACCAAACAAAAGCAACATCCTTCCGCGTCAACCTGGTCATCGGCTCAGCAATACGAGAAAAGTCCTTAATGAATCGCCGATAATAACCAGCAAGTCCAAGGAAACTCCGAATCTCAGACGCAGACGACGGAACAGGCCACTCCCTGATGGCCCTAATCTTCTCGGGATCCACAGAAATACCATCTCCAGTCACCACATGCCCAAGAAAAGCAACTCGATCTAGCCAAAACTCGCACTTCGAAAACTTAGCATACAAACGATGCTTCCTCAAGATCTCCAACACCGTCCTCAAGTGCGAGGCATGCTCTTCCTCTGACTTCGAATAGATCAAAATGTCGTCAATAAAAATAACGACAAACTTATCCAAAAAGTCGTAGAAAATCAGGTTCATCAGATTCATGAAAACTGCGGGCGCGTTAATTACGCCGAAAGGCATAACCACGAACTCATAGTGTCCATACTTCGTCCTGAACGCTGTCTTCGGAACATCTCCCTTCTTCACCTTTAACTGATGGTAACCACTCCTCAAATCCAATTTAGAAAACACCCTCGAACCTCCAAGCTGATCAAAAATATCATCGATGCGAGGCAACGTGTAACGACTGCTTTTTTTTGTGTATCTGGATTTATTATAATATAATATATGTTTCGGTGGATTTTCTCCTCTTGTGTGGTTTCCGTCTCAGTAACTTTCATTTTCGATCGATTCGTCGTATTTTCTCGATTCTTCCTTAGGATCGTCGATTTCGAAGTACGTCGTTTGTGACGGGCTTCTTAACGGTCATATCTAACTATTAAATCAAGCCTAGGAGTCTTAGGATTCGATCACGGGGCCTCGCGCTCCGTATCGGAACTTTTGGTGCTCATTAGCCGGTGTAAGAAGGGGCACCGACCGACTAGATGACGATCCAGTCGGTCGGCAATCCTTCTTGGACCGACTAGTGAGCTTTCTAAATTTCTGAGGAAGCTACTGTTTATCGTTAGTCGGTCTAAGAAGAGTTGTTGACCGACTAGGTTGCAAACTAGTCGGTCGGCAATGCTTCTTTAACCGACTAACTCATCATCTAAATTTTAGTATCAATACTGTTCATTTCTTAGTCGGTCTAAGTTCATCTTTCGATCGACTAGTTGCTAAACTAGTCGGTTAAGTTTTGTACTCAGATCGACTAATTCTTGGTTCTACTGTACAGTCAAGTTACTGTTTACTCTTAGTCGGTCTAAGAACGTTCATCGACCGACTAGATGATAAACTAGTCGGTCAGTATTTGTTCATGGACCGATTAACTCTAAATCCTATTTTCGTTCAGGAGTTACTGTTTACACTTAGTCGGTCAGCGTTGGTCGACCGACCGACTAGTTGCCAAACTAGTCGGTCAGTGGTTGTTCTTTGACCGACTAGTCTGTGTTAAAACCCTAATTTCTGGGCAGCCGCCAGCCCAACCTATAAATACCCCTCCCAACCGTTTCTTCTTCCTCCAACACGATCCAAAAACCCTAGAAACTGCCCCTTTGAGCCCCCATCTTCCCCCAAGCTTCAATCCTCCATTCCAAGCCCTAGAATCATCATCCAATCCATCCATTCACTCCAACTACTTCACAAAATCCCCAAATCTCCATCAAGATCCATTAAACCCATCAAAATCCCCAAAACCCTAGTTTCTCCAAACTTCCCCAAACATTTCCAGATCTGGTCCTAGGGTTCCCCGGAGTGTTTCTTCCGCCTCCTCTCGGTAAGAAATCGATCTACCGTTGTTTTTATAACCTAGGTATATTTTTATGAAACCCTAATAATAATTCATGTTGTTTGTTGATTGGTCCCCCAAAACAGCGATTTCCCCGTAGATTGGCATCCGTGTGACGAAGTGATCGTCATCCCCGGTGCTAGGCAAGTGAAACTTGCCACTTAGGGTTTAGGCCATGTTTTAGGCCATTTGCATGTTGTAGGCGTAAAAGAGGCTAGGCGACGAAATGATACTCGCCTAGGCGCAAATTGGGGAACTAGCTTGACAACGAAGCTAGTTCCGACATATAGCATGTTGCACAACTTCCATGTCATGTTTACTTTCAATTAACGGTACGCAAATATGTTCATGTCATTGCATTTCGCCCGTCACGTTTAATTCAATTAACGGTACGTAAATGAACTGTCATGATCTCGCATTCTTTAGGTATTGCTGTGATTGCATAGCTTCGCTACAATGTTGTGTTCCTGGCTCGTGTTCCAGAAGCGGGCCCATGTGTTGGTTGATAGCCAATGCCCGAATTGTGTGTTCCGGCTAGGTGTTCCCTACGCCATACTAGTATTCCTGGCTCGTGACCAGAAGCGAGCATAATGAGTTGGAAACCCCAACGCTCGAAATGTATTGTGAACTAAGAATGCGAGCTCAATGTGCGGGGCAACCCTAGGCTCACTAGATGAGCTCAATGTGCAGGGACCCCAGGCTCCATATCGTGTGAGTATTGGGTAGTGTTTAGTGCCGATCGGTCTGAAATGCTATGCCATTCAGCGAATGGCGTAAACACCTACGAAATGTGAATTGATTGAATTGATAGTAGCTTGGCTACTCTTGTCTTGCCCCGATAAATTGTTCCCTTGTACAAATTGTCTTGCCATGTTTTAAATTGTGCACTTATGTTATAACTGCCATGTCATGCATACTAAACTGCTAGGTTGCTAGTTGCCTTACTTTCTGTTTCCTTGCCCAAGTCTTTTAGACTTGCTGACATGTGCCCCTTTCTCTTTTGGGTGACGCATGTTAGACCCTGAGCCTGAGTTGCTCGCTGAGGGTGAGGTGTTTGCGGACGCCGAGCTTGAGCCCGTGTTGGACGGGGAGTACGTGGACACTGGGGACCAGTCCTAGTGTCTCCGTTGTGTTTTACTTTTGTTAGACAGTTGTTTGTTATCAGTGCGTGGCACCTATACTTATTTATGTAGTTGCTTTTGTTTGGCCTTGTTCTGGGCCCTTAGACTCTTTTCTTTTAGCCTGGTGGCTTTTCTGTGTTGTTGAATACTTTGTGGACAATTGTGGGATTGGTATTTTATATCTGTCTCATATTATTATTATTATTATTGCTTCGTTTGCAATTACAGGGACCTGCTTATACTAAATTGACGCTTATCGGGTTTGGGGCTTCACCGCTCCACTCCCGTGCGGACCTTTTCACGTCTCGCCTCCATTTTTGGGAAGCGGGTCGTGACAGGTTTTAGTGGTGGCCCATGCAGGTCTTCTGTAACTGCAATTATCAGGATAACGAAAATAATGCAAGATTGTCCAACAAATAATTTCGACCCCTGAGCCCTAAGCTATGAGTCTAATTGTTTCGTTTTCTGCGTCATTAGATGGCAGGAAGACGGATCACCCGAGGTGGTGGTAGTGGTGCGCCCCCTCACGACGAGGAGCCGGAGCGGGAGCCCACTAATGGGGAGATGATGAGGATGATGTTGCAAATGATGCAGGTTCAGCAGGGCGTGCTTCTGCAGGTGCAGAATGCTCCGGTGACTCGAGCTGCTCGGGTGGTGGAAACCCCTCGCTCCGAGCCCGGGGCGAAGCAGTTCCGAGAGCTGGGTCCTGCGTATTTTGATGGAACCGAAGGTCCCCTAGCTGCTGATGAATGGATGAGAAATATTGAGGACAATCTGAAGATGTCCAAGGTCAACGAAGTTAGTTGGGTTGACTTGGCGAAGCGCCAGCTGAAGGATAACGCCAGGAATTGGTGGGATGCTGAGGGAAGGATGTTGGTAGAGCCGATCGTCTGGGCTACCTTCAAGGCCAGATTTAATGGTGAGTTCTTCCCGAAGGCTGCCAGGGAAGAGATGCTGCAGCGTTTTATCGACTTGAAGCAAGGGAACTCGTCGGTGGACATGTACCACCAGGAGTTCATGAGGCTAAGTCGGTTTGCACCAAAGATGGTGCAGGACGCTGAGGAGCGAGCTCAGAGGTTCCTTCAGGGACTTGCTTCAGAGCTCCAGAGCTTTGTGACCTCTTCTGACCGGGAATCTTATCAGAAGGTTTTGGTCGCTGCCAAGAGGCAGGAGCTGCTTGTGAACCGGAGGAGAGGATCTTTGGTTGGTGCTGGGAAGAGGCCTGTGGAACAGGCGAGAGCTGCGGTTAGATCTGGATTCAGGCCTAATCAGTCTGCTCAGTTTAAGAGGCCGGGAGGGCCTATTCCGAAGTTTTGCCATTTCTGCGGTAGGCTTGGTCACGTCAAGGATCAATGCCGGAAGTTTTTGGGCCAGTGTCTGGTTTGCGGTGATGCCTCCCACGTCGCGAGAGATTGTCGGCATGCGGATCCGCTGCGGAGGGCTCCTGTTGCAGCTCAGCCGTTGCAGCAGCGAGCGCCTGTTCCTGCTGGACGTGGAGCGGCTCTTGTTCCACAGGGGCAGGCTTTTCGGCAGGCTGTTCCGCCGAGGAGGCAGGCATTTCTGATGACCGAGGAGGAGGTCTTGGCCATGGATGAGGTCATTGCAGGTAACCTTCGATCTAGATTGTTCCTTCCTTAATTAATTGATAGTTAAATTATGTGAATGCTTGTGTATGGTATTGCTAGAATAAGATTTGATCGATTAGACTGTTTGTTAGGTGTTGTTTTGGTTTGCACGTTCCCTGCCCGAGTCCTCTTTGACTCAGGTGCGTCAATGTGCATTTTGGCCCAGAGCTTCGTGGAGAAGCATTCCTTGTCGACGTCCCCTCTCTCCAAGAGTTGGAACATCGTCACAGGGAATGGAGTAGTCACGGTGCATCGTGGGTGCAGTCCTTGCTCTGTGGTGGTTTGCGGACATGAGCTTTATGCTGATTTTATTGTCCACAACATCACCAACTACGATGCGGTCTTTGGGATGGATTGGCTTGCGAGCTTCTATGCTACGATCGACTGTCGTCGGAAGAAGGTGGTGTTCGAGATTCCCGGACATCCGGTCTTTGAGTTCAGTCGTGGTAGCAGTTCGCTTGGTCCTGTCAGATTTCAGGCCAGGCCGGTGGAGGCTGTAGCTATGCAGATGGAGCTGGAGTGGCCAGCTGTGGTGCGTGACTTCGGCGACGTCTTCCCCGAGGAGATGTCTGGTTTGCCGCCTGATCGAGCTTTGGAATTTTCTATTGATCTTGTTCCAGGTGCGCAGCCGATTTCGAAGGCGCCGTATCGTATGGCACCTGCAGAATTGGAAGAGTTGCGGAAGCAGTTGGATGAGCTGTTGCTGAAGGGTTATATTAATCCTAGTGTGTCTCCGTGGGGAGCACCGGTGTTGCTGGTTAAGAAGAAGGATGGTTCGCGTCGCATGTGCGTGGACTATCGGGGATTGAATGCGGTGACCATTAAGAATAAATACCCGTTGCCTCGCATCGATGATATTTTTGATCAGCTTGGAGGTCGAGAGTGTTTTCTAAGTTGGATTTGAGGAGTGGTTACCATCAGTTGAAGGTGAAGAGGGATGATGTTCCGAAGACAGCGTTCAGGACGAAGTATGGACACTATGAGTTTGTGGTTATGCCTTTCGGCGTAACTAACGCGCCCGCAGTTTTCATGAATCTGATGAACCTGATTTTCTACGACTTTCTGGATAAGTTTGTCGTTATCTTCATTGACGACATTCTGATATATTCGAAGTCGGAGGAAGAGCATGCATCGCACTTGAGGACGGTGTTGGAAATTTTGAGGAAGCATCGTTTGTATGCTAAGTTTTCGAAGTGCGAGTTTTGGCTGGATCGAGTTGCTTTTCTGGGGCATGTGGTGACTGGAGATGGTATTTCTGTGGATCCGGAGAAGATTCGGGCCATCAGGGAGTGGCCTGTTCCGTCGTCTGCGTCTGAGATTCGGAGTTTCCTTGGGCTTGCTGGTTACTATCGGCGATTCATTAAGGATTTTTCCCGTATTGCTGAGCCGATGACCAGGTTGACGAGGAAGGATGTTGCTTATGTTTGGTCGGGTGATTGTGAGAGTGCTTTTGGTGTTCTGAAGGAGAGGTTGACGAGTGCCCCTATTCTTGTTGTGCCTGATCGCAGCGGTGGATTTGAGATCTTTTGCGATGCTTCTGGCAAGGGTCTCGGTTGTGTGTTGCATCAGCACGGACATGTTGTGGCGTATGCGTCTCGTCAGCTTAAGGTTCATGAGAAGAATTATCCGACGCATGATTTGGAGTTGGCTGCCGTTGTGTTTGCTCTTAAGATTTGGAGGCACTTCTTGTTGAGTGAGAAAGTGAAGATTTTCACCGATCACAAAAGCTTGAAGTATATTTTCACTCAGAAGGAGCTCAACATGCGACAGCGTCGATGGTTGGAGCTTATGGCGGATTATGAGATTGATTTGCAGTATCACCCTGGCAAGGTGAATGTGGTTCCGGATGCTTTGAGTAGGCTTCCAGCGGTGATGATTTTGACCTCGCAGTGGAGATTGCAGCAGGATTTTTGCGAGTCTGGCATGGAGATTGTTCTTCCTGGGGAGGCTTCTTCGTTGATGTACATGCAGGTACAGTCGACGATCGTGGATCGGATTAAGGCTGGCCAGGTCGGAGGATCCGAAGTTGGTAAAGATTCGGGAGCAGGTGGAAGCCGGTCTGCGGACTGACTTTTTGGTTCATGAGGATGGCTCGCTGAGGTTTGGAGCCAGGTTGTGTGTGCCCGCTGGGGATATCAGAGAGGAGCTGATGGTGGAGGCACACAGTTCGCCGTATTCTATGCATCCTGGTGGCACCAAGATGTACCAGGATCTTCGTCTGAATTATTGGTGGCATGGTATGAAGAGGAGTGTGGCTCGAAGTGTGGCCAAGTGCTTGGTTTGCCAGCAAGTGAAGGCGGAGCATCAGCGTTCGGCCGGGTTGCTACAACCGCTTCCGATTCCGGAGTGGAAGTGGCAGCACATCACTATGGATTTCGTGACTGGACTACCTCGGAGTCCGAAGCAGAATGACGCGATTTGGGTGATCGTAGATCGGTTGACCAAATCCGCGCACTTTATTCCGTTCCGAGTGGGACAGTCCACGGAGGTGCTAGCGAGGAGATATATGGAGGAAGTCGTGCGACTTCATGGAGTCCCCGTGAGTATCGTGTCGGACAGAGACACGAGGTTCACATCTCAGTTTTGGCAGAGTTTGCAGAAGAGTTTGGGTACGCGTCTGAGTTTCAGCACGGCGTACCATCCGCAGACGGATGGCCAGTCCGAGAGGACGATTCAGATTTTGGAAGACATGTTGAGGGCGTGCATGTTGGATTTCAAGGGTTCGTGGGAGGACCATCTGCATTTGGTGGAGTTTTCCTACAACAACAGCTTCCAGGCGAGTATTGGCATGGCGCCTTTCGCCGCTCTTTATGGGAGGAAATGTCGATCGCCATTGAGTTGGGATGACGTTGGTGATCGGGAGTTGTTGGGACCTGAGATGATCGTGGAGGCCGTGGAGATCGTCAGGAATATTCGGGAGAGGTTGAGGATTGCTCAGGACCGTTTTAAGCATTGGGCGGATGCTAAACGTCGTCCTTTGGAATTTCAGCCGGGCGACCATGTGTTCTTGAAGATTTCCCCGAATCGTGGCGTGATTCGTTTTGGGAAGCGTGGGAAGTTGAGCCCGCGATACATTGGACCATTTGACGTTTTGGAGAGGGTTGGCGAGGTAGCTTATCGCTTGGCCTTGCCGCCATCTTTGGAAGGAGTTCACAATGTTTTCCATGTGTCGCAGCTTCGTCGATACATTAGCGATCCATCTCATGCCGTGGATTTCTCGGAGATCGCCGTTCGCTCAGATTTGACGTATGACCAGCATCCAGTGCAGATTCTGGACAGGCGTCAGAAGTCACTTCGAAACAAGGTCGTCGATCTTGTTAGAGTGATGTGGCGGCACGGTTCGCCGGGAGAGTCTACTTGGGAGAGAGAAGATGAGATGCGAGAGCGCTACCCACTTTTGTTTCCGGACTCGTGAATATTCGGAAATTCCGAGGACGGAATTTTTCTTAAGTTGGGGAGGATGTAACGACTGGTTTCCTTGTATCTGAATTTATTATAATATAATATATGTTTTGGTGGATTTTCTCCTCTTGTGTGGTTTTCGTCTCCGTAACTTTCATTTTCGATCGATTCGTCGTATTTTCTCGATTCTTCCTTAGGATCGTCGATTTCGAAGTACGTCGTTTGTGACGGGCTTCATAACGGTCATATCTAACTATTAAATCAAGCCTAGGAGTCTTAGGATTCGATCACGGGGCCTCGCGCTCCGTATCGGTACTTTTGGTGCTCATTAGCCGGTGTAAGAAGGGCCACCGACCGACTAGATGACGATCCAGTCGGTCGGCAATCCTTCTTGGACCGACTAGTGAGCTTTCTAAATTTCTGAGGAAGCTACTGTTTATCGTTAGTCGGTCTAAGAAGAGTTGTTGACCGACTAGGTTGCAAACTAGTCGGTCGGCAATGCTTCTTGAACCGACTAACACATCATCTTAATCTTTTAGTTGCAGTGTACAGTCAAGTTACTGTTTACTCTTAGTCGGTCTAAGAACGTTCATCGACCGACTAGATGATAAACTAGTCGGTCAGTATTTGTTCATGGACCGACTAACTCTAAATCCTATTTTCGTTCAGGAGTTACTGTTTACACTTAGTCGGTCAGCGTTGGTCGACCGACCGACTAGTTGCCAAACTAGTCGGTCAGTGGTTGTTCTTTGACCGACTAGTCTGTGTTAAAACCCTAATTTCTGGGCAGCCGCCAGCCCAACCTATAAATACCCCTCCCAACCGTTTCTTCTTCCTCCAACACGATCCAAAAACCCTAGAAACTTCCCCTTTGAGCCCCCATCTTCCCCCAAGCTTCAATCCTCCATTCCAAGCCCTAGAATCATCATCCAATCCATCCATTCACTCCAACTACTTCACAAAATCCCCAAATCTCCATCAAGATCCATTAAACCCATCAAAATCCCCAAAACCCTAGTTTCTCCAAACTTCCCCAAACATTTCCAGATCTGGTCCTAGGGTTCCCCGGAGTGTTTCTTCCGCCTCCTCTCGGTAAGAAATCGATCTACCGTTGTTTTTATAACCTAGTTATATTTTTATGAAACCCTAATAATAATTCATGTTGTTTGTTGATTGGTCCCCCAAAACAGCGATTTCCCCGTAGATTGGCATCCGTGTGACGAAGTGATCGTCATCCCCGGTGCTAGGCAAGTGAAACTTGCCACTTAGGGTTTAGGCCATGTTTTAGGCCATTTGCATGTTGTAGGCGTAAAAGAGGCTAGGCGACGAAATGATACTCGCCTAGGCGCAAATTGGGGAACTAGCTTGACAACGAAGCTAGTTCCGACATATAGCATGTTGCAACATGTCATGTTTACAATTAACGGTACGCGAATATGTTCATGTCATTGTCGCCTGTCACTTTCAATTAACGGTACGCGAATATGTTCATGTCATTGCATTTCGCCTGTCACGTTTAATTCAATTAACGGTACGCAAATAAACTGTCATGATCTCGCATTCTTTAGGTATTGCTGTGATTGCGTAGCTTCGCTACAATGTTGTGTTCCTGGCTCGTGTTCCAGAAGCGGGCCCATGTGTTGGTTGATAGCCAATGCCCGAATTGTGTGTTCCGGCTAGGTGTTCCCTACGCCATACTAGTGTTCCTGGCTCGTGACCAGAAGCGAGCATAATGAGTTGGAAACCCCAACGCTCGAAATGTATTGTGAACTAAGAATGCGAGCTCAATGTGCGGGGCAACCCTAGGCTCACTAGATGAGCTCAATGTGCAGGGACCCCAGGCTCCATATCGTGTGAGTATTGGGTAGTGTTTAGTGCCGATCGGTCTGAAATGCTATGCCATTCAGCGAAGGGCGTAAACACCTACAAAATGTGAATTGATTGAATTGATAGTAGCTTGGCTACTCTTGTCTTGTCCCGATAAATTGTTCCCTTGTACAAATTGTCTTGCCATGTTTTAAATTGTGCACTCATGTTATAACTGCCATGTCATGCATACTAAACTGCTAGGTTGCTAGTTGCCTTACTTTCAGTTTCCTTGCCCAAGTCTTTTAGACTTGCTGACATGTGCCCCTTTCTCTTTTGGGTGACGCATGTTAGACCCTGAGCCTGAGTTGCCCGCTGAGGGTGAGGTGTTTGCGGACGCCGAGCTTGAGCCCGTGTTGGACGGGGAGTACGTGGACACTGGGGACCAGTCCTAGTGTCTCCGTTGTGTTTTACTTTTGTTAGACAGTTGTTTTGTTATCGGTGCGTGGCACCTATACTTATTTATGTCGTTGCTTTTGTTTGGCCTTGTTCTGGGCCCTTAGACTCTTTCCTTTAGCCTGGTGGCTTTTCTGTGATGTTGAATATTTTGTGGACAAACTTTGGGATCGGTGTTTCTTATCCGTCTCATATTATTATTATTGTTGTTGTTTCGATTGCAATTACAGGGACCTGCTTATACTAAGTTGACGCTTATCGGGTTTGGGGCTTCACCGCTCCACTCCCGTGCGGACCTTTTCACGTCTCGCCTCCATTTTTGGGAAGCGGGTCGTGACACAACGGGTATTTATTCTTAATGGTCACCGCATTCAATCCCCGATAGTCCACGCACATGCGACGCGAACCATCCTTCTTCTTCACCAGCAACACCGGTGCTCCCCACGGAGACACGCTAGGATTAATATAACCCTTCTGCAAAAGCTCATCCAACTGCTTCCGCAACTCTTCCAACTCTGCAGGTGCCATACGATACGGCGCCTTCGAAATCGGCTGCGCACCTGGAACAAGATCGATAGAAAATTCCAAAGCTCGATCAGGTGGCAAACCAGACATCTCCTCGGGGAAGACGTCGCCAAAATCACGCACCACAGCTGGCCACTCCAGCTCCATCTGCATAGCCACAGCCTCCACCGGCTTGGCCCGAAATCTGACAGGACCAAGCGAACTGCTACCACGACTGAACTCAAAGACTGGATGTCCGGGAATCTCGAACAGCACCTTCTTCCGACGGCAGTCGATCGTAGCATAGAAGCTCGCAAGCCAGTCCATCCCAAGAACTGCATCATAGTTGATGATGTCGTGGACAATGAAATCAGCGAAAAGCTCATGTCCACAGACCACCAACGAGCAAGAATTGCAACCAAGATGCACCGAGACCACGCCATTCCCTGTAACGATATTCCATCTCTGGGGAAGAGGGGACGTCGACAAGGAATGACTCTCCACGAAGCTCCGAGAAATAATGCACATCGATGCACCAGAGTCAAAGAGGACTCGTGCAGGAAACGTGCACACCAAAACCACACCTAACAATCAATTAACAATCAAACCCTAGTCTAGCAAACAACCATGTTCAAGCAAACAACACAATCTATCAATCAACCAACTAGGAAAGTAACAGCTAGATTGAGGATTACCTGCGATAACCTCATCCACAGCCTCGCTCTCCGCAGCGGTCATCAGAAAAGCCTGCCTCCTCGGCGGAACAGCCTGCCGAAAAGCCTGCCCCTGCGGAACAAGAGCCGCTCCACGTCCAGCAGGAACAGATGCTCGCTGCTGTAACGGCTGAGCTGCAACAGGAGCCCTCCGCAGCTGATTCGCATGCCGACAATCTCTCGCGACATGGGAGGCATCACCGCAAACCAGACACTGGCCCAAAAACTTCCGACACTGATCCTTGATATGGCCAGGCTTGCCGCAGAAATGGCAAGACTTCAGAATAGGCCCTCCTGGCCTCTTAAACTGAGCGGACTGATTAGGCCTGAATCCAGGTCTAACCACAGCTCTCGCCTGTTCCACAGGCCTCTTCCCAGCACCAACCAAAGATCCTCTCCTCTGGTTCACGAGCAGCTCCTGCCTCTTGGCAGTGACCAGAACCTTCTGATAAGATTCCCGGTCAGAGGAGGTCACAAAACTCTGGAGCTCCGAAGCAAGCCCCTGCAGGAAACTCTGAGCTCTCTCCTCAGCATCCTGCACCATCTTTGGTGCAAACCGACTCAGCCTCATGAACTCCTGGTGGTACATGTCCACCGACGAGCTCCCCTGCTTCAAGTCGATAAAACGCTGCAGCATCTCCTCCCTGGCAGCCTTCGGGAAGAACTCACCATCAAATCTGGCCTTGAAGGTAGCCCAAGCTATCGGCCCCATCAACAACTTCTCCTCCGCATCCCACCAATTCCTGGCGTTATCCTTCAGCTGCCTCTTAGCCAAATCAACCCATCCAGCCGGGGTGATCTTGGCCATCTTCAGATTGTCCTCAATGTTTCGAATCCACTCATCGGCAGCCAGAGGACCCTCAGAACCATCAAAATACGCGGGACCCAGCTCCCGAAATTGCTTCGCTCCAGGCTCGGAGCGAGGGACATCCGGAAGAGCCCGGGCAGCATGAGCAAGTGGGGCATTCTGGACTTGCAGAAGCACGCCCTGCTGCACTTGCATCATCTGCAGCATCATCCGCATCATCTCACCGTTGGTGGGTTCCCACTCAGGCTCCTCATCATGAGGGAGCGCACCACTGCCCCGACCACGGGTGAAACGCCTTCCTGCCATCTAATGACACAGAGAACGAATCCAATTAGACTCATAGCTTGTGACATCAGACGTCGAACTTAGTTTATTGGACATTCTAATATTATTATCGCTATTCCGAAAATCACAGTTACAGAAGGACCTGCATGGGCCACCACTAAAACATGTCACGACCCGTTTCCCTAAAATGGAAACGAGACGTGAAAAGGTCCGCACGAGAGTGGAGCTGTGAAGCCCCAAACCCGATAAGCGTAAATAAAATATAAGCAGGTCCCTGTAACCACAACGGAACAACAATAATAACACAAGGAGAGACTGAAATAAAAATCTCACATCTCATAACTGTCCAACACGAAAATAAGTTCAACATCCAGAAGAGCCACCAGGCTAAAAGAAAAGAGTCTAAGGCCCAGAACAAGGCCAACAAAAGAAACGACAACAACAAAGTATAGGTGCTACGCACCGATAACAAAACAACTGTCTAACAAAAGTAAAACACAACGAAGACACTAGGACTGGTCCCCAGTGTCCACATACTCCCCGTCAAACACAAGCTCGGGCTCGGCGTCAGCAAACACCTCGTCCTCAACAAGGTACTCAGGCTCGGGATCTAACATGTGTCACCCAAAAGAGTAAAGGGGCACATGTCAGCAAGTCTAAAAGACTTGGGCAAGGAAACTGAAAGTAAGGCAACTAGCAACCTAGCAGTTTAGTATGCATGACATGGCAGTTATAACATGAGTGCACAATTGAAACATGGCAAGAAAATTTGTACAAGAGAACAATCATCGGGATAAGACAAGACAAGAGTAGCCAAGCTACTATCAATCTCAATCAATTCACTATTCACGTTGTTTTGCGGATGTTTACGCCTTACAGCTGAATGGTTTCACATCCGCTGAGTGGCCGCTTAACAACTACCCCACCCAAAGAGTTTACGCCTTACCACTGCAGTTGCTGATCGGGCAGACTCCCAGTTGAATGGTCGCTTAACTCTTACCCCCAATACCCACACGTAATAGAGCCTGGGTCCCCGCACAATGAGCTCAGCTAGTGAGCCTGGGGTTGCCCGCACAATGAGCTCGCATTCCTAGTTCACAATTCAATATATCGAGCATTGGGGTTAGCAACGCATTATGCTCGCTTCTGGTCACGAGCCAGGAACACAAGTATTGTAGCGATGCTACGCAATCACGGGATCATCAAAAGAATGCAATGACATGACATGTAATTTGCGTACCGTTAATGGAAAGTAAACATGACATGGAAATTGTGCAACATGCTAAATGTCGGAACTAGCTTCGTTGTCAAGCTAGTTCCCCAATTTGCGCCTAGGCGAGTATCATTTCGTCGCCTAGCCTCTTTTACGCCTACAACAAGCAAATGGCCTAAAACATGGCCTAAAACCCTAAGTGGCAAGTTTCACTTGCCTAGCACCGGGGATGACGACCACTTCGTCACACGGATAATAATCTACGGGGAAGTCGCTGTTTTGGGGGAACAATCAACAAACAACATGAAATATTATTAGGGTTTCATAAAAATACAAATAAGTTATAAAAACAACGGTAGATCGATTTCTTACCGAGAGGAGGCGGAAGAAACACTCCGGGGAACCCTAGGATCAGATCTGGAAAAGATTGGGGAAGTTTGGAGAAACTAGGGTTTTTGGGGGATTTGGGGATTTTGATGGATTTTGATGAGATTTTGGGGAAGATGAGAGGTAGATAGAGTGAATGGATGGATTGGATGATGGATTTAGGGCTTGGAATGGAGGAATGAAGCTTGGAGGAAGATGGGGGCTCAAGGGGGAAGATTTTAGGGTTTTGGGTCGAGTGGGAGGAAGAAGAAACGTTTGGGAGGGGTATAAATAGGTTGGGCTGGCGGCTGCCCAGAAATTAGGGTTTTAACACAGACTAGTCGGTCAAAGAGCAACCACTGACCGACTAGTTTGGCAACTAGTCGGTCGGTCGACCAACGCAGACCGACTAAGTGTAAACAGTAACTCCTGAACGAAAATAGGATTTAGAGTTAGTCGGTCCATGAACAAATACTGACCGACTAGTTTAGCATCTAGTCGGTCGATGAACGTTCTTAGACCGACTAAGAGTAAACAGTAACTCGACTGTACAGTAGAACCAAGAATTAGTCGGTCTGAGTACAAAACTTAACCGACTAGTTTAACAACTAGTCGGTCGAAAGATGAACCTAGACCGACTAAGAATGAACAGTACTGATACTAAAATTTAGATGATGTGTTAGTCGGTTAAAGAAGCATTGCTGACCGACTAGTTTGCAACCTAGTCGGTCAACCAACGTTCTTAGACCGACTAACAATAAACAGTAACTCCTGAGAAATTTAGAAAGCAAACTAGTCGGTCCAAGAAGGATTGCCGACCGACTGGATCGTCATCTAGTCGGTCGGTGCCCCTTCTTACACCGGCTAATGAGCACCAAAAGTTCCGATACGGAGCGCGGGGCCCCGGGATCGATTCCTAAGACTCCTAGGCTTGATCTAATAGTTAGATATGACCGTTATGAAGCCCGTCATGAATGACGTACTTCAAAATCGACGATCCTAAGGAAGAAACGAGAAATACGACGAATCGATCGAAAATGAAAACTACGGAGACGAAAACCACGCATGAGGAGAAAATCCACCAAAACATATATTATATTATATTAAATCCAGATACATGAAAAGCAGTCGTTACACTCCGACTTGCACAGCCCAACTTCTCCACCATGGCAGCCTCTTCCCCTATCCCTTGCCTCCGGTGGATCTCCACGGCCACCACCTACCGTCGGAAAACTCCTCCTTCGCATGGCCGCACGTTGTGGTCTCCTCTCGCGCCACCGCAAGCCGCATTACCCTTAACGTGCCATCGTTTTCTACCCGCAGCTAGACCCTTCAACTATATAATATGCTCTTCGTGACACGTTACCGTTTCTAAGCTGACGCCGTTACCGTACACGATACCGGAATCCAACCCCTGACGTCGCTACCTGACGTCAGAGTAGCTCTCGCGTCGTGTTGAGGTAAGTCTCTCTCCGTAGGAACCCACACCCGCATGTTAACAAGATAAAAACTGTGTTTTTACTGCTTTGTAACTCACTAATCCAACTTAATAATACGGGACTATAGGCTGATTGTTGGACCGAGCGTGGGAGCTCTGGTCATTATGAATCAGTGATCGAACATTGAGGATTGTGTTACCAGCTGCTTGCAGGCAAGTGAAACTTGCCCGTTGCTTGTTTAGGCCATGTTTTAGGCCACTATTGTACCGTAGCGTAAAAGAGACTAGACAGTGAAATGATAGCTGCCTAGACACATATTTGATCTAGTTTGACAACGAAACTAGATCCGTCACCTCAATTGATCTAGTTTGACAACGAAGCTAGATCCAACCCTTTTAACTTGTTGTTCATGCATATTAAACTGCCATGTTTAATTCCTTACCTGTACGCCTTACTACATGCCATACCATGCTATCCATGTTGAATGTCGCATTCGTAGCACACGCTACAATACTTGTGTTTCCTGGCTCGTGTTCCAGAAGCGGGTCACGTGTGTTGGTCGATAGCCAATGCCCGATCTACTTGTTTCCGGCTAGGCACCTGCGTTGCAGGCATAACCCTAGGCCAGGCTAGGCACCTGCTTTTTAGCGGGCACAACCCAATGCCAAATACACTTCCTGGCTCGTTATCCAGAAGCGAGCATACGTGTTCGGGGGTAATGCCCTGGCTCGATACACGTGGAGGGGTAGGGATAAGCGGTCACCTGAGCTTACGAGTTGGCCCGATCAGCCACTCTATCCAGCAGATGAAATCTCTGTGCACGACGTGTTTACTTGACGTGATTTACTTGACTTGTACTTGTCCGTGTTTATACTTGTAAAACTTGTCATATATGCCATACTTGCTACTTGTTACTTGTTACTTGCACCTTACCTTATTTGTTACTTACATACTAAACTTGTCATGCTATGCATCATACTATAACTACTAGGTTGTTAGTTTACTTTCCTTTCAGTTTCCTTGCTCAAGTCTTTTTAGACTTGCTGACATGTGCCCCTCTCTCTTTTGGGTGACACATATTAGATCCTGAGCTAGAGGCCGTTGCAGAGGACATAGTGTTCACTGGCGCTGAGCCAATGGTTGCCGAGGAGGAGTTTGTGGTCATTGGTGACCAGTCTTAGGGATCGCTTGTGTTCTCTTCCTTTGTTTAGGCTTGCTGTTAGTTGTCGGTGCGTGGCACCTTTACTTTGTACGTTGGACTTTTGTTGGCCATGCTTGGGCCTTTAGACTCTTTTTCTTTTAGCCTGGTGGCTTTTCTGCGATGTTGGGATTTATATTTGTGGATATCCCGAGATCTCTCTTTTGTCTCATTTTATTATTATTATCTTGTTTCGTTTCGCGTTGCAAGGACCTGCCATTTAATGCTTTTGACGCTTATCGGACTTGCAGCTTTGTAGCTTCAAGTCTGAACGGACCTTCTCACGCTTCGTCTCCACATTTTTGGGAAGCGGGGCGTGACAGATGGGGATCAGTTCCATTGGAGGGGCTGAGAAATGCTCCGTGAATTTCTGGCAGGTAGGGCACTTCCGGACATACTCGATCGCTTCCTTGAATATGGATGGCCAGAAGTAACCTTGCCTTAAGGCCTTCAAAGCTAATGCCTTTCCTCCGCAGTGATTTCCGCAATCTCCTTCGTGGGTTTCCTAAATCACGTAGATTGCTTCCTGCAGAGTCGGACAATTGAGGTAAGGAAATGTGTCGTACCTGGTCCATCGTCGCTTGTACAACGAACCATCGAACAAGACAAACTGGTAGGCCATTCGCTCTAGCTTTCGTGCCTCCGCAAGATCACTTGGGTTTTCCCCGTATTGAGGTATTTGATAATTGGGTCCATCTAGGTGACTCCTTGGTCAATGCTTAGCAGCTCCTCTTCGAGTACACTTGGGTATAGAAGATTTTATACATACATTGTTCGACCTAGTCCGGCTGGCGAAGAATACGAAGTGAGCTTTGATATAGCGTCGGCTCGGTGGTTCCTTGATCGTGGTACGTGATGGATCTCCATGCTTGAACTTGGTCAGCTCAGCCTTGGCAATCTGCACGTAGTTCTGCATCATTTCCTCATGAGCTTCATAACCTCCATTCAGCCGGTGGACTACCAAGTTGGAGTCACTGTGGAGATGGACAACCTTTGTCCCGAGTGCTTGAGCCAGTCTGAGTCCATTGATGGTCGCTTCATATTCTGCCTTATTGTTTGTGGTTTGGAAATTGAACCGAACGGTGTATTCGAGTATATTTCCTTTTGGTGTTTGTATAATTATGCACGCTCTGCTTCTGGTTTGGTGTTTGTATAATTATGCACGCTCTGCTCCTGGTTCGAGTCGTCGAGCCATCAACTTGCAAGATCCACGTGCCCTCTCCTTCATGGGTGACCCTTGAAGAACTGACACCTGTCGAGGAACAAAGGGGTATGTTGAACTGTATGTTAGCAACTTGTACCTCTTTTAGCAGACTGTCGTCGTAGGTGAGTTCGACGATGAAGTCGACGAGGGCTTCCCCTTTGATGGCGGTTCTTGGCTTATATCGAATCTCGAACTCACTCAACTCGATCCCCTACTTAGTTATTCTTCCTGATCGATATATCCTCGTCAGAGTTTGCTCCAAGGGGGTACCAGTGAGGACCAAGATGGTCTACGGTTGGAAGTAGGGTCATAACCTCCTCGCAGGCTGGACCAGTGCAAATGACATCTTCTATTTCTTCTAGTAGTTAATTTCTGCACCCCAGATGACTTGGCTGACGTAGTAGATAGGTTGTTGTACTCCCGAGTCCTCCTTGACGAGTGCCGAGCATGATCACTCCATATTTTACACCTTTTTTCTTCATGTTTGCATGCCGTTTTGATCGCCCATATAACATTTTTCACGATTATTTGACAATATTGCGATGCTTTTCACTATTTCTTGTTTTTGTCGTATTTCAGGAAATATGGAGTGATTTGGAGCGATTTTGAGATCAATGGGTTTGCAAGCGCTAAGGAGTGTCACCCACGGCTCTTTTGAGGGCCATTCAGTGATGGAAGATGAGTGGAAAAAGAAGGAACTTCGTAGGATCGACGAGGAGGAGAAACAGAGAAGATTGGGTATTTACAGCATGTCACTCGGCCGACCAAAACGGACACGCACAAAAGAAGAGAATCAGCGTGTACTCGGCCGAGTGACGATAGCCCACTCGACTGAGTAGGAGAGTTCACTCGCCCGAGTGGCACGAGAAATTCATCCAGAAAGAGGCAGAATTACTGGAATCTGTCAGACAATCTGAGGGGCCCCACTCGGCGGAGTATGAATTCCACTCGGTTGAGTGAATAAAGCCTCTCGGCCGAGTTACCTCCGAAGGCAGACCCTGAGACCCCCTGACTTACTGTTTTCTTACAGGGTTTGTCACTCGGCCGAGTGGCAATGCCACTCGGCCGAGTGAGCCACTCCGCTTGCTGCGAGAGTTGCGATTTCTGGGCTGCGCAAGGGCAGTTTGGTCACGATTTTCTGGGCGATTTTAGGGGGTATTTAAACCCAGTTTTTGCCCTAGTTAGAGGAGCTTTTGAAGGCCTTTTTTAGAAATTTTTCAGAACTTTTTAGATTATTAGATTTAGACTTTCTTTTTGAAGATTTGAAGGCTACTTTTATTGGATACTCTTGGGACATCATTGGATCTACATTGGTTTGGCTATTTCCTATCAAAAACTCAATTTTTATTAGTTATTTCTCTATTGCAATGAATTCTCTTGATATTATTATTGATTTTTCTGAGAATTGCATGATGAATATTGAGTAGTGCCATCGTCTTAGGGCGTAGGGATGAACCCTATGGACCATATTTCTAAATTGTGATGAAATTGTGGAATTGTTGCTAGAATTGATTAGGGTTAGGTTGTGATTGATTAATTACGGATAGCCAGGGATTCTTATCGATTGGGATTTGCAAGAGATTGGGTCCCAATTGATAGGAAGCCCTAGAAATTAGATTTAGATTGACGATTGGATTTCTCTAGACTTGGTTTGCAAGAGATTGGACCAAAGCTAGATTTTCAATTGTGAATATATACCCATATTCATTTGCAAGAGATTGGACGGATAGGAACTATCACAATCTAGGTCGTAGCTCGAGTTTGCACGAGAGTGGGCTCGAGATACGATTGAACGATGATGTCGTTCTTCACGCTAGAGGCTTAGGCTAGGGTTTGCAAGAGATTGGGCCCTATCCTAGGTTTGCTATAGACCGGCGATACCGCGAGAGAGTGAGCTTGGTTCTACATTTAGTTGCGACTAGTTCACCTACATTCCAGTGTGGCAATAACGAAACCTATGAATCACAATGATGAGAGGCGGTTCGTAGTGGGGATTCCCTACTCCTAGACGTTTTATTAATTTGATATTTTCTCTTGACATTTGCACAATTGTGACTGTTTACCCCAAATGATTCTCGATCCTCTTGATAGCTAGGTGATTGGAAGGAGACACGGTCATTTGTCCTCCCTGAGTTCGATACCCGCTCGTCGCTACACCGTGCGCTTGCGGTAAAACTACAAGTCGTTTTTCGGGTATACACTCGGACGCGGTCAAGTTTTTGGCACCGTTGCTGGGGATTCATCTCCGTGCATTTGCGCCATACTAGGTTGTGCTCTTGGGTTACATTTTGGAGTGCAACAGATACCCTCCCAGCTCAAAAATTGCTGAGTGGCCGAGCCACTCGGCCGAGTGAGACATTCTTACTAGGCCGAGTGAATCAAAGCCACTCGGCCGAGTCGTAAGTCACGCAGACCAATTTGAAATCTTCTTCACTCGGCCGAGCGACCTAGTCACTCGGCCGAGTCGTAATTATTCTTTATATAAGGCGCTCGGCGGCTAGAATTTCGAAACCAAATTTTCCCCAAACCCGCCCGAGCCGCTGCGGCCCTTCGTCTCCCAGCGACCGATCCCGATCCCTCTGACACCCGAGCCACCGCCGACGCCATCGATCGACGTTCGCCGTCGGTCGTCGCCGCTGCTCGCCGGCGCCGCCCTCCCCCGCCGCCGATCACTCCATTTCGCCCCAAATCCTCATTTCTCCCCATTTCTCCCGATTTGTACGTCCGTTGTGCCCCAAATTCAAATTAAATCCTATATATATCTGTTACCCCTTATCTCCCCCATACGTATTGATTATTATTGACTGATTTTATCGTTTGCTTTTCAGGCTAGTTTGGGGGAGCTTTGGGGAGCTTTTTGACGCATACGGAGCCTTGTGGAGGAGGCGTATCTTAACACACATTGCTGATTGCTCTTGCGACGTGCTCAGGTATACTCATTTCATTATTTAGCACGTCGCATTTCATTTTGGGTGGGCACATTTCGCGGCACACATGCCGCCACGCCGCAGTTCAAGCACCCGGGTGCCCACTTCCAAGCGGAAGAGACCAGATGACCCTGGTCCCTCTTTTGCTAGGGAGGAGTCCCCGCCACCTAGTCCACCCCCACCTACACAGCCGCATCCTACCGATCCCATTCTGACACAGGCAGCGCCCGCTCCCGCCGTCGAGCCGATGGGGATTACGTTTCGAGATGACGCACACCGCACCAGATTCGAGCGTATCTGCCATCGCTCGATAGTACCCTCTAGGTTTGCACACCTAGCCGACCTAGACCTCCTAGGGGTACTTGAGGGGCTTCTCACGTTGTACGACAACGTGGGATGGCGCGACTTTCTGTCGGTGTCGGCGGATACTTACATTTGTTCGACACTAGAGGTCCTTAGTTCCATAGACCGGACCCCTGGAGGATGCTCCTTCCGTTTGATGGATCGAGAGTGCGAGATCACTCTCGACATGCTTAGAGCATTTTTTCAGTGGCCCGCCGTCCCGGTCCCAGACCGCACCTACGCTCCCACACACATTCCACCCCCGTCGTTCGACACTCACGCCTTCTGGACATGGATCACGGGATCCCCACTCGCCTTTGACCCTAGTAGGGCCAAGGCATCAGCTATTGTCCACCCCTGCCTCCGCATTGCACAGCGTCTTATGGCGACTACTTTTCTTGCGAGGTACGAGCCCGGGATGCTATCTACGCCAGAGCTCTACATGCTCTATGCGATGACACGCCCTAGGGTTCTAGATAGGGGTAGTGACGTTTTGGTCCCCGCCGTCGAGATCGACATTGCCAGTTGGTTTTTTGGACCACATCATTATTTCTGTAAGTGCTCGCTCACCTATCTGTTGCGGCGGTCTGATCACCCTCTTGGCCCTTATGACCGGCGTTAACCTTCCTGATGACCTGCGTCAAGCTCTGGGCCCCACTACACTTTCTATAGATGTTATGGCCCGGATGAAGATGCTTCGTCCCCATGGTCGCCAGCACTGGGTTTGGCTACACGGTCACTTCAGCGCTGATTACATGGTTCTCCCGAGCCCTGCTCGGACACATATTGGACCAGACGGCGGAGACTGGATTCCAGTGATGGATCTCCTTATCACCGCCGCCTATGTGCTTGAGCCCGAGGATGCTCAGCAGGAGCCCCTCGTTCCACCCGTCGACCCCGTGATCCCTCAGCCTGCTCATGATCTGTCTGCACCTCCCGACACCTCTGTCCACACGTCTGTTAGTGTCGGGAGCACTTTCGCTGAGCTGTCCACCACCCCCCCCCCCACCACCACTGTGCATGTTGCTGTCGAGCCCATTACCACTCTGAGCCCCGTGCGTCCCCCCACCATAGTTGAGAGTGACGAGTCCTCTTTTACCTCCGCAGTAGAGACCATATCCCGATTGTTGTTCTCGACTCCTGGGGAGTCATCTTTTGTGCCCTTCATGGCCTCCCCAGCCATCGACTTCTCGGTCTCCACTGCCGCTGTATTTTCTGAGAATGTCGTGACATCTGTCCCCACGTCTGCGTCACTGACCTCTCACACCGCCTCGTCATCTGTTTTCACTTCCACTTCTGTTGTTGCTTCCACTTCGACCTTTCCTATGACCCAGCCTCTCACAGAGGCTGGGCATCACTTAGTGAGCACAACACCACTACCCCACCTCCCTGCTGGACCCATCCACTACACTGCCCGCGTGAGACAGCCCCGCACTTCACCAGTTAGACCTGTGCATCCATCTGCTCCACCACCCCCCGACACTCTAGTTCAGAGCATTCGTGCTCTTGAGGGGGCTGTTAGTAGACTTAGAGGGAATTTCAGGGCTCTCTCCGCCACAGTTAGTTCTGTGCAGACCCACGTCACCTTTCTTCCCAGTATTCAGGCTTGCCTGAATCAGATTCTGGCACGTCTGCCTCCACCACCGAAACCCACCCAGCAGCTACACGCCCACCACCTCCACTTCCTCCTCCGCCACAGGACGGTGCTGGTGCACCACCACCAGCCTAGGCACACACTGGATGCCTTCTATATTTCTGTTGTTTTGCTGGTTGTTTTTTTAGCCTGGTGATTTTTGCACCCCTTGTGACGGCCTGTATCCATCAAGATATATTTCCTAAGTATTTTCCATATTTTCGGGTATTTTTATATATTATTGGAGTGGATTGTATTATTATATAATACAATAATATTAAAATAATATTAAAATAATATTATTTATGGCTGATAAATACTGATATATGCGAACGTCGTCCAGACGACTTCAAACTCTGTCTCCATGACTTTTGGGTAATAATAGACCATCGGTTCAAGTTTTGCGCGATTCCGAAGTCAGATCGACTAAGTACCCGCAGACCCGACACCGATGATCGAAATGACCTTTTTATTTTTCACGAATTTTCTATAACTTATCATAAGACACAGACTACATATTCATGCTCCATGCGTCGTCAGGGACGTGTCCGTATTTTTTAAATAATTTTTCCGGAATACTTCAGAAAAATACTATTTTTATAATAATATAATATAATTATTATTATAATAATTAAATAAAAAAAATGTTACCAGAATGAAAACGTGGGGAACAAATTTGCAAACCAAATCTTATCATATCTTATCTCTTGACTAAGAATTAAATGAAATTAAATGAGCCTAATTAAAAATTATTTAACCTAATCTATTTAAACTCCCCCTTAACCCATCTTCTCCAACAGCAAACCTCCCCTCCACCGGTGAAGCCCTGCCCAATCCGGCGAACCCATCCCCACTCCGGCGAGCTCCTTCCTCCGGGTAGCCTCATCATCCTCTTCATCCTTCTCCATTCTCCTTTCACCATCTTTCCCAACTTCAATCTCTCTCTAAATCTCTCCATTTCTCTCTCAAAATCCCCAAATCAACAACCAAGAACAACCATAATCTGAAAATAATTTCAGATTTCTCCCTCCAAATCAGAAATCAAAGCCCAATTCCATCCTTCCTCCTCCATCAATCCATCATCATCTTCTTCCCATTGATTTCAATCAAAAAAAAGAAAAAAAAACAAGAAGGCAGCGCGCGCGGCCAGCAGCCGCCGACGGCCAGCGGCGGCCGGGCCGGCCACCCCCCTTGGCCACCCCCTTTGCTTGCTCCCCTTGGTTGCCTCCCCTCCATTGATCCACCTGCAAAACAAAGAAGGAAGAAGAAGATGGAAAAAAAAAGAGAAAGAGTTCACAGTTTTGTGGTGCTAATATTTTGAAGGGAAGAGAGAGAATGGAATGAGATTTGTGAATGGAATTTTGGGAGATAAGAATTTTGTGAACGGAAATAAGGATTAGAAAAGGGGAAAGATTTTTGTTAGGATTTTGTTTAAGTTTTTTTTAAGAATTATTTTTATTTGTATTTTATACATGTATACGTACACGTGCACGTACGTACATGCACGTAGTACGGACTTTGTAATCTTGGTTATTAATGAATAAAATATGGGTGCGTGCGTGTGGTGTTTGTAGGTAGACGTCCCGGGAAGACACCGACCCCCGGACACGGTACGAGACCCGTCCAAGGAACCGGATTACAACCGGTTACAACTACAGGCAAGTAAATACCGTATATATGTGTGTTGCAAGTAATTCCCAGGTATCTACCGCATATGTGCTTTTTGTACTTGTGCTCATTGTATTGTTGAATGTTAAAGTGAAGGGCCTATAAAGCCATACGGATACGGATACGGTTAATGTGATACCACACGGGTTTTGGGGTAGCCTTGAGCTACGAAGTGTGCGGGAGTGACCGGGTCCACCCTTATTAGTTAAGCTGTACCATCACCCGGCAGGGGATGGTAGGTAGAGATTCCACGAGTTGCTCCGTGGGATGGGTGCACTTCGGGTTGCATATCGTGCACTCGGGCTAAGGCTGATGCACTAGCTTGTTTGTTACTATGCTACTATTGCTGACTGTTCTACTGACTAAGTCGAGACTACTCGAAGGTGGCAGAGCGGCGTAATAACCAGCGGTCTTAAATTACAACCGAATCAGTGTCTAGGAAGGAATGGGAAGGGGGTTGATCAACCAAAGGACTTGTCCTGCGGTCATTGAAGTGACCTGTGCCTTCAAGCCGTGACTGACTGGCTGATTTGGAAGTTAAGTTAGACTTCTTATTATTAGGCATGCCTACACTATTGGATAGTCAAGCGACGTTTGTTACCTCTTGTCCGTTCATTACATTTCCTACCTTAACTTTCTGCTGGTCTTTACTTGCCGCTTAGCGCTGACATGTATTTCATTGTTTTTTTTTGAAATGCATGTCAGACTACGAGCCGACGGAGTACGTGGAGTATTACACTGAAGACGATCCCGTAGACTAGGGATCAAAGGACGTTACTGAGCCCGCACCTACAGAGGAGTAGGAGTTTCCGATTCGACCACAGCATCCACTTGATTTCATCGTCAGTGTGCTTTCCTTACCATCGTCAGTGTGCTTTCCTTATTGCCAGTGTGCTATTTACTTCCGAGTGATGTACTTTACTTTTCTTTCGAGTCGATGTAGGCCGTACTATAAGGCCCAGTCCTGTACTACTTATCATCTATTGGGATAATAAAGATGTTGTGTGTTGTTTCTCTGAGATTGCATGACAAGAACCTGTCCTTCAATGGAATTACTACAGACGCTTATTGTGCATCGAACAAGGAAGA
>CM061136.1:30822766-30839674 GCA_030789695.1 Scilla litardierei
GAAGGTCCTTCTCCTTGCTCCCCGCCAACAAACATAACATGAGCTTGGTCTTGCCAATCGCTCATGCTTCCTCCCGGTGTAGAAACAGTGGGGGCTCCATGCGGTTCACTTATCAACTTCTCCAATCTCTCCATGAACTTGTGGAGAGAATCAAACTTTGTAGAGAGCTCCGCTACAGCCTTTGCCTCATAAATACTTGTCGGCTTCAAGGATGACGAAGAATGTCCCCTCTCGTCGCCCCATTGTTGGTTATTTGAGGCCATCTCCTCAAGTATGGCCGTAGCAAAATCCGGCGTCTTTGACAAAATAGCTCCATTGGCGGTTGCATCTATTATTTACTTGGTGCCCGGTTGCAATCCGTTGTAAAAGCTATGTACAAGTTCTCATGCTTCAATACTATGATGGGGGCATTGGTATTGGAGATCTTTGAAACGCTCCCATGCCTCAAATAGAGTTTCATGAGGTCCTTGCTTGAAGGACATGAGCACGCTTCTTATTTTGACAGTCTTCGATGGTGGGTAGAATTTGTTCACAAATGTGCTCGCCAACTCATCTCATGTAGTGAAGATCCCCTCGGCTTGCATCATCAACCAATTTAATGCCTTGTCTCGAAGAGTAAATGGGAAGAGGCGCAGTCGAATAGCGTCGGCCGACACGCCGGGCATCTGAAAAGTAGCACATTTAGACAAGAACAACTGTAAATGGTAGTTTGGGTTTTCTTGGGATTTCCCATGAAATGGGTATTGTTACATCAACACCACAAGTCCCATTTTAAGCTCGAAGTTCTTGTCCGTCGCCAACTCCGGCATCACAATAGACGAGGTAGTAGAAGTGGTCTTATGTCGTAGCCTATCTCGGATAGAGACAAGCCTATGCGTGCCGCTAACTCCTTTGGTGTCTCAGGAGTGGTCATATGATCTTCCTCTATAGTAAGTCTCCTCTCGGCTCTAAGCCTCCTTGCCGTACGCTCGATCTCGGGATCAACTAATATATCTTCTTGATGTGCCTTCGATCTGAAGGGTTTTCTGGGACCCTTAGGGCACAAAAACTCTATGCCCGTCCTAAGTCGGACGGAACATAGACAGAAAAATAGCAGAAAAATAAACATGTTAATCTAATTAACATTTAACCCTAAGGTCCAAGACCCTAATCCAAGATCTATGCCGACTTGGGATGGGTCTGACCATCCCAAGAAGGATCTAGCCTACTGCGATTAAATTAAACTAATGCTTAATTAAACACATACCCGGAATCTCAGCCCTGGGGTAGGCGAGATGTTCCGCACCGTCTTCCGAGCCGCTCCCCGTCCCACGCTGAGCTGCTCCTCGAACCGCTTCTCAAACCGCTCCGCATCCTGAGGTGATCAATCCCGTGTCGCCGAGCCAACCATGCGCCGAAGAAAGTTTCACGCGAGTGAAACCTCCGCCTAGATTTCGGATCTGAATCCGAACTCCTTTGCGGCTTTGCTAGAGCCCTCAGGAGCAAGGCAGAAATTTATAGGGAGAGTAGAAATATTAATTTAAGCCTAGATCCGAGCGTGCTCCAACATTTACGAGAGCCGCTCAGATCTAGAGCTTGGGACGAGTTATGAGGAAGGGGGAGTGCCTCTCTTTATAGAGGCGGCTGACTCTCCCCTTTTCTCCACAACCGAGGTGGGACTATTAATTTGGGATTAATTAAATCAAGTTAGTTTGCCTTTCACAAAGGGCAAACTTCCTCGAATTTTAACTCCCTCACCGTTAAGCTTTAATGTTGGTACAACCTACCAACTCAAAGAGGGTTCAACGGTGAACGCGTAGGAAAAAACGGCTCGTCAATCCGAGTCCGTTTGACCCTTCAAACAATTGTCCAAAGTTAGCCAACAGTCATGCTTCTCTTAGAAACGTAGCTGTCAAGAAAATCCCAGGTTTCAAAAAACCCTAACCAGAAAATTCGGTCTTGGTGGGCCTCCATTTTCGCTGGTTTCAGCCCAACAGTTTGGGCTGACTTGTTTTGGCTATAACTTGTGCATTTGGACTCCGTTTTTGACGCGGTTTGAACCTGCGTTTAGAGCGGGACGATCCCGTCATCTAGGTAACCTTTTCAATGCGTTTATTTAATTAAATATAGTCTTAAACAATTTAAGACACATTTAATCTCTTTTGCATCATATGCAAATTAGTCCCTATTTAGGCTTAAATTTTCATTTGCATCAAATACAAATGATCCGATGGCATATTCCTCTACACGATCTCGTGTACATGTAGAGAAAAGAGAGTCTTAATGGAATTGTTAGCTCGATAGGTGAATAAAAAGGTAACAATAATAAAAACAAAAGAACTAACTAAGTAAAGAAAATAAAATACTGTCGCCTCCTCGGCAACGACGCCAAAAAATTGATCGCGCCCAGATATATAGCCAGAAAACGACTGTAGTCTTACTGCAAGCGCACGGTGTAGTGGCGAGTGGGTATCGAACTCAGGGATGACAATTGACAGTACTCTATTTGATCACCTAGCTATCGATGGAATAATGGAATGGTTTTGATTATAGTGTCACAGTCGTTCAAATAGCAAATAGAATTCAATATAATAAGGTGTCTAGGATAGGAAATCCCCACAACGGACCATCACTTATCCTTGTGAATCATGAATCTCAATATTGCAAAGCTTGAATGTAGGTGAACTAGTCACAACTTAATGTAGAACCAAGCTCACGCTCTCGCGCTATTACCGGTCTATAGCAACCTAGATTAGGGCCCACTCTCGTGCAAACCCTAACCTAAACCACTAGCGTGAAGATCGACATCATTGTCCAATCGCATCTCGAGCCCACTCTCATGCAAACTCGAGCTACGATCTAGGTTATGATAGTTCATATTCGTCCAATCTCTTGCAAACAAATATTAGTATAGATTTATAATAAAAATCCTAGCTTTGGTCTAATCTCTTGCAAACCAAGTCTAGAGAATCTCAATTATAAACCTAAATCGAATATCTAGACATTCCCATCAATTGGGATCCAATCTCTTGCAAATCCCAATCGATGCAAAATCCTAGCTACTCGTAATAAATCAATCACAACCTAGCAACAATTCAATTCATTCATCACAATTCAAAGATCGGGTCCATAGGGTTCATCCACATGCCCAAGAACCACGAAACTACTCACAATTCATCATAGAAATCTCAGAAATAAGTAATAGATCAAAGCACAATTCATTGTAGAAAGAAAGCTATTCATAAAAATAAGAGTTTTAGCAAGAAAGAACAAACCAAATTGCATGTCTATGACCTCCAGCTGAGATTTACAAAAGGAATTCAAGTCCATCCTAAAACTAGAGATAAAACTAAGTTTAAATACAAGCCAAAATCGTCCAAAAAATCCTGACAGAATTGCCCCTGGCGCAGACCAAAAACATAATTTGCGTAGCAGTCGGATTGCGTCACTCGACCGAGTGACAATGTTACTCGGCCGAGTGACAGACCCAATAATAAAACAGAGAATCGAGGAAAATTGGGAGTCTGTCGCTCTGACTGACTCGGGCGAGTGGGCTTCTTCACTCGGCCGAATGAGCAATCTTGCTCGACCGAGTGGGCTTCTTCAAATTTCCAATAAGTTGGCCGCTTCTCGGAAGAAAATCCCTGTACCACTCGGGCGAGTGGTATTCTTTATTCGGCCGAGTGGACTTTCTTGCTCGCCCGAGTGAACTATGAAAATTCAGCAATACGTATCCGTTTCACTCGGTCAAACACATCCCGTTACTCGGCTGAGTGAACTCTCTGTTCGGCCGAGTGAGCTGCTTCTGTGCTCTTTTCTTCTCCTCCTCGCCTCCTCGTCGATTCTATCGAATTTCTTCCTCTTCCACTCATCCTCTAGCGCTGCTAACTCCTCAAATAAGCTGTGGGCGATGCTCCGGTATGCGCGAAAGTCCCTTGATCTCATTTTCGCTCCAGATCGCTCCATATCTCCTGAAATACGACAAAAATAAGAAATAGTGAAAAGCAACGCGATATCGTCGAATAATCGTGGAAAACGTAATATGGGCGATCGAAATGATTTGAAAACATGCAGAAAAAAGGTGTAAAATAAGGAGCGATCACATACCCCCCATCGTAAATGAAGACACTCCTCTACCATGATGGTAGTATCTCAAAGCTGGCTCCACAGGTTGGCTCTGAACCTACCAAGATTTCTCGAGCCGCTGGAGCTGACTCAGGAGGAGGTGGGACGTGTTTTGCCTTTGAATTAGGATGTCTCGCTCCTTCTAGATTTCAGCTTCCGATTTCAGCAAATAGTTGGCCGGCGCGAGATTCTCAATCATGGATTCAAGGTGTGGTTTTTTGGAATGCGTTGGTTGGGGTTTCATTAGGGTGTTTATAATCAATGATTATTAATATCTTTTCTATAACTCACCGTTTCATCCGACTAGGCATTAGAACGTCAGAAAATATAATGATAAACTGCAAAGAATAGTGCCAAAGAATAATCACGTATAATATCGATTTAATAAAGAAAATACGCCCAAGTGCCCTCTCGGGTCACGATACTGTAAGGACCATCTATTCCTTGCAATACTAACAACAAACACTCTAGAGGGGGTGAATAGAGTAATGGCACAAATCGTGTAATTAAAAAATAAACTTTCAAATGCAGAATTATAAGTGCAAGAGAAATTTAAATAACACAATCAAGAAAATGCTAACACAAAGATTTTACCCTGGTTTCCCAACTTGGGTACATCCGGCCAAACCAAATATTCACTATAATCTTACATAAGATAGTAAATACAATCTCACACAGAGACACCCTACACAAGGGATTTTGGATTCTCACAAAGAGATATCCTTGCTCTCACATAGAGAGACTTTAACTCTCACAAAGAGAGTACTCAACCAACCCTACTCAAGTGTTAAACTCTCACAAAGAGAGTAACTAGCTCTCACAAAGCTATTGTTGGAAACTCACAACTCCTCAGAAGGTTTTGATGATATACAAATATTTATATGTGTATACTAACTTTATCTATGCAGATTTTATAGACCTACTCAGATCAGATAATAATCAAACTATACTTTGCAAGAAGCATCAAGTTCAAGTTGAAGCTTATCGACAAATCTTTATAACTTACGATACATGATGTAATCTTCATTTTCTTTCTGGCAAATACTTAGAATGTGAAAGCCTTGATAATGGTCTATCTTAGTCATTTAGGGTCCATCCTCAAAAATGAGTCAAAGACCAAATTGGTCGACCAATCACAAATTCCAGAAATTCAGAAAATTCCCAAAGTTTCCCACAATTATTCTTAAGTCATTAGGATCATTTTCTGAGAATTTCTCAAATTTTGATTTTTCAAATTTTTGGTCGACCAATCAGGTTGATTGGGAGACTAGTCAGTTTTCAGAATAATTATAATATTCTGATTTTTCATTAAATAATCAGTTTTTATAACTGATTATATCAGTTTCTCAAACCACCCTAAATGACCCTATTTTTGCCCGTTTATGTCAATTTATGACAGTTTTGGTGACAGTTTTCTGTCTTGAAACAGCGCTTCAACAGTCAAAACCTAAATGCAAAAATATTGGTCGACCAATAACCCATGTTGGTCGACCAATTTGACAAAAACAGTTCAGAATTTTTTGAAAATTTAGGCAGTTTTCCAACATTCAAAAACTGCTCTTTTGACCTATAAATAGACCCTAATACCTCTGCCTAAACACACGAAATAATTCTCTCTCTCACATATGCTTAAGTGTTCTTTCTCTCACTAGAAAGAGAGTAGTTTTCAGATTTCTTTGGGGAACCTCTGTAGAAATTCTTCCTCAATTAGAAGTCTATTCTCCAAGTGTGTTCTACCATCAATTCTCATCCATAACCTTGGAGAATCCATCACCAATCTTGTATCATCATTCCTACATTATCAAGGCTATAGGTGATATTGTTTCATACTCTTTTTTACTGTATTTGGTGAATCTCTTGTTGAAGAGATTGTACAATTTTGCAACACGGGGAGTGTTGGCATCTTTGTATGTTGATTACTTGCGAGGAGTAAGTATTTTAGTGGATTAAAATCTCTATGGGGTAGAGGACTGGACGTAGGATCACAAGGATCCGAAACAAGATAAATCTCTGTGTTTGCATTTGTTATTCTCCGGATTGTGTCCATTTATTTTCGCACTCTTATTGCAATTTTTTAGTTACTTTTAATTTTGCAGTTTTTTCGTGATACACACTATTCACCCCCCTCTAGTGTATTTGGTGTGCCATGAGATCTAACATTTGGTATCAGATCATGGTTAAGATTTCCAATGACGTACAACTCCAAGATCGTAAGGAACAAACAGATTCAAAGAAGAAAGTGTGTGCCCTCAGCGCAACATCTGACACCGATGATTCAGAAGTGGACGATGATGATGTTGCATTAATCACTAGAAACTTTAAAAAGTTTATACGAAGAGGTAAGTTGAATAATTTGAAATCTAAGAATATTGATGCTTCTCTATGTTTTCATTGTAATAGGCCGGGACATATGAAAAAGGATTATCCACTCCTAAAACCAATAGAGAGAACATATAAAAATTTCAGTAAAGATAAGAAGTTTGACAAAAGGAAGAAGGCATTGGCAGCCACTTGGGATTCCTCATCATCTAATGAAGAAGAAGAAACTAACGAACACACTAATGAAGAAAACGCTCACATGTGCTATATGGCACAAAATGACAATGAGGTAAGTAGTTTAGATAATGAAGAACAATTAGAAGGCTTTAATGATTTATATGTTAGATTTAAGAAGTTAAATTCTCAATATAAGACATTAGTTCTTTCACATCAAGAACTAAATTCATCTTCATTATTATTAGATAATATCAAAAATGAGAAGGAATCCTTATCTTTTCAAAATGATAAATTACTTCATGAAAATGAGATTCTCAAATCTGAGAATCACAATATGGTGTCTCGTATTTCTATACTAGATAAAGATATTTCTTCATTAAAGTTAAAATATGATGATATGTGTTTCAGAGTGTTTTCTCACTACAAAAGCGTTGACCGTGGACAACCCGGTCAACGTGGTCAAGGGGCCCGTTTGGGTCCCTCGGGTGATTCGAGTTGGTGCAGGCGAGGCTCGAGTCAGATCTGCAGACGACGTGGAGTGCGTCGGCTGGGTCGAATCGGGGTCCTCGGTCGTTGGTAGGGCGAGGGGAAGCCTCGGCCTGGGTTGAGACGCTCGGCCTCGGTCAGTTGTGCTCGGCCTCGACGGTCGGACGACGAGAGGAAGCCTCGATCGTCCAGCTGGTTGCGTGGTCGGCGAGGGGCGGAGGGGAAGCCTCGGCCCATGGATTGGATATCCTCCTACGTAGACGAGAACACTCGTCAGGGGGGCCGGACCTTGGTTCCGGCCAAAACCCCTCCGATGCCTAAGTCAGACAGTGATCTGAAAGAGGAGGCCCGGCGGAGACGGTACGACTCGAGAGGAGATCAGTACGGCGTCTCACGGCACGAGCGGGGGAGGAAGGAGGAGAAATGGGGGAACTAGGTCGTTGATGGAGTACCTTAGGTTTTAGATACCTGAGATGCGGTCCCTTGCCCTGTCGTCCTCCTAGCCCTTTTATAGAGCTCCCGGCGTAATTGCCCCCGGACCACGTCGCACGTCTGCCCTCAATCGTGCCCCCTCAATCCGCCCCCCCCATCGCCGCTCCCTGCGCCATGCCAGCACCTCCCCATTACCGCCATTTAGTGGTCGCGAAACCAGGGGAGCTGTTATCGCAGGAGTGGGCGAGTGGCCAACGTGTTATCGGGGCCGGGCCGGATCGACATTCGGGGGGGTCCCTTATAGGGCCTTATCGAGTGGGCCTGAGCACGCAGATGGGCTCTTGACCGGCAGTCGGGTTTCTGGGCTCGTGTCTTTCGGGTCCCGGTTAAATAGGCGTAACAATTGCCCCCATCGGTCGGGTTGATTGGCTTCGGCCAGTTCGGCTCGGCCGATGTGACTTCCGCCGACTTTGACAGGCTCGTCAGTTGATGCCGACTCATTTATTGGTCGTCATCATGAGTTGGTCCGCTCGATACTTTTAAGGCGCGGGCTCCGAAGCGCCGTCGGTCCTCTGATGCTGCCACGTGTAGCTGCGAGCTTATCCCCACCGCTCACGGGGTCGTCTTAAGTTGAGAAGCCGAGGGGTTCGTGAGCCGCCCTCGGTGGGGTCGATCGGCCTTGGCTAGCTCGGTTCGACCGCTGTGCCTCCTGGGGTTCCGAGTGGCGCTTTAGTCGAGGCGTGGTCATAAATGTAGGTCATGATGAGGCGGATCGATTGGACTTCCCTTGGCGCCGATTTCGAAACGCCGCCGGTTCTTCGAGGCCTGCCACGTGTTCTTGTCAGGCGCTTCGAATTCTCCCCTGTGTCCAGTATATAAGATCCTCAGCTGCGTTGATCTCCACTTCTTTCTTGCTCTTCCCATTGTTCTAGGCTTTCCACAACTCGGAGTTTCCCGTCGCCTTCGCTTCCTTGTCTCCTCCAAACTAGTTAAAAGGTAATTCCTTTCTCGCTCTCGTATTATGGCTGCTCTTAGGATAGGCGGTTCTGGCCAAGGGGCGAGGGATCCTCCGGAGTCCAGGCGAGGCGGGCCCCGGCTAGGGGGATCAGGTTCCTCCGCTGGGAGTCGTCCCCTCCGAGATAAGGGGAAAGGGAAGCTTTTCCCAGACTTCGCCTGTGATGACGTGGCGTCGGCTGCCGTGCGGCTTAACGTGCCCCCGGTTGTCCTCCGAACGCCATCGGGGACCCCTCCTTCAGTGGCCATGGAGATCCGGGAAAGGTATCTCTGCTTCCCGTACGATGTCCGAGTTCCATTCGCCGACGAGCGGATTTGCCTTCCAAGGAGCAATGAGGTCGGCGTCTATGTCGAGATGTTCCGCCTGGGTCTTCGTTTCCCGCTCAATCCCTTCTTCATCCAGGTCATGGAATATCTCATGGTGCCCCTTTGCCAGTTCACCCCTTGTTCGATTGCGGTACTGACGGGCTTCGCGACGCTCTGCTGTACCCGCGGTCTGGAGCCGTCTCTCCCCCTTCTCTTCCACTTTTATCAGATCCAGACGGTCGGCCCGGGGTCATGGCTACAACTCCGAGCTCGCTCGAGGAGGGAGTGCCTGATCGGGCTACCCCGCTGGTCAGGGGATTGGAGTTCGGATTATGTCTTTGTGATCTTCCTGGAGGACGCCCAGATTTTGACAAGTTGGGACGGGTCTGTCCAGCCTCGCCCGCTGCTAGCCCTCTCTGACGTTGATCAGGCAGTCGCCGCGCTGCTGTCGACCCTCCCCTTGGAATCGAAGTCCATCTGGTCTTTGTTGGACGACCTACTCCTGAAGGCCGTCTTGTGGTCTCCGGGTAGGTCGCTATTTCAGTCTCGAATCGCCCTGTGACTCATCCTGATTTTGGTTTCCCTTGCAGGGATGGCTGGCCGCGAGTTCGTCCGTGACGTCGATGAGCTGATCCGTCGTGGAGCCGCTCGGAGCCGAGGTAGTACCTTTGGAAGGGCGCCTCGGCGGACCGTTGAGGAGGAAGTGCGCCGAGCTGAGCCCTCCGTGGGTAAGGTGGTGGCCGCGCCTCCCGCCTCTTCTTCTGGCGATCCCCTCCCCAGGGGGGTCACAAGGGCCGGACCCGCCCCGCCAGCCCAAGAGGCGGGGGGTAACGACGGGTCCGGTGCAGTCCTTTCTGCCCTTGGCGCGCCCCCTCTGGTTCCCGAGGGTGGGGATGGTGTGAGGCGGAAGCGCTCCCCTCCGGCGCCCTCGGAGCCTCACGGAGGAAAGAAGAGGAAGGAGGACGCGGATCCCTCCAGTCCAGCAGGTTCCGTGCTCCCTGCGGCGACCACCGGGGATCTTCCGGTAGCCTTGACAACCACCCCCCTCGCAGCGTCCTCGCCTATATCACCGGGGATCGGAGCCCTGTTGGCGAGCAATTTGGCTTCCCTCGATGTCGTCCCTGGGAGTTCGATGTTTGTCGACCGAGCCTTGGCCCAGCAGGTTGCTGAGGTCTCCGTCCCTCCCCGGGACCGCAGCCTCCTCAAGAAGATCCCTGCCAACAAGATGTCGGATTCCTTGGTCTGGATCCTTCAACAGGTTCGGTTATCTTGCTATCCTCTCCTTCCCTTTATCCTCTTCTTAGCCCATGTCTCGTCTTCCAGGGTTCAGCGCTCGCCGTGGAGTTGCAGTGCCGAGCCGTCCTCTTGAGGGAGCTGGAGGAGTCCTCCATGAAGGCCCACGATCGGGCCGGGGCGGCGGAGGTAGCTATGACGGAGGCTCAGATGGAGTCTCGTCATCTCAAGCTCCGTGTGGCCGAGCTGGAGGGGCGAGTGGGTGACCTCCAGGGAAAGTTGGAGGACGCTCGGCAGTTGGCTGAGGACGCGGCTGAGTCGTTCCGCCTGGAGAGAGAGGAGCTTCAGAGGGAACTATCGGATCGGCGTCAGGTGGCGCGGCTTGCGGAGGAGGTGGAGAGGGGTGTCGTCGGGACCCTGTGGAAGAAGATCTTCGAGGTTCTCAGGGAGGCCTTCGGTACGTATGAAGACCTCATCGCCCCTCGGATTGTCGAAGTCGTCCAGTCTTCCTTCCGGGATTGTGCGGAGCGAGTTCGGCAGGCTCCCCCGCTTGTCGATCCCCCTCGCTCCGAGCAGGGCGAAGTGCCCGAGGATGTATCCTCTCGAGCCCGGGATCCCTAAGCCATCCCTCCTGGCCTTATCCTCAAATTTTTTAGCATCCGCTTCGCTTTGGGCCAGTCTACTTGAAATGGATCCATGCCCCTGCTATCTCCTTCGGCTTCGCTACCGGCTCCAGAGCCAATAATTACTGGTTGCATGGCTGTTCACTTGGGCCGACAACTTTGGGTCTTTTGTCAACAAATTTTGCTCTGTCGGTGTCGACCTAGTTTCTGTAGGTGACGAACTTTGTCATTCGTCGAGAGTGGATTATTTGTGGAGAGGTTTCTTCGCTTCGATTCCCTGTAAATAAGACACATTTTTGTACCCTGGTTAACTGTTATAAACGAAATTGACTTACTCGGACTTCTCATGTATTTTGCGTTGCTGCCTTGTTCTTGGCCTAGGACTGGATGACGTCCACGCTGGCTGGGGGAATTGCCCCCAGACTTATGAGCGCAGGAGTCGGTCGGCGAGGGCAAAGCTCCTCGGCTTAGGACCGGTCGGCGTCCGTGCCTGCTGGGGGAATTGCCCCCAGACTTATGAGCGCAGGAGTCGGTCGTCGAGGGCAAAGTTCCTCGGCTTAGGATCGGTCGGCGTCCGCGCTGGCTGGGGGAATTGCCCCCAGACTTATGAGCGCAGGATTTGGTCGGCGAGGGAAAAGTTCCTCGACTTAGGACCGGTCGGTGTCCGCGCTGGCTGGGGGAATTGCCCCCAAACTTATGAGCGCAGGAGTCGATCGGCGAGGGCAAAGCTCCTCGTCTTAGGACCGGTCGGCGTCCGCGCTGGCTGGGGGAATTGCCCCCAGACTTATGAGCGTAGGAGTCGGTCGGCGAGGGCAAAGCTCCTCGGCTTAGGACCGGTCGGCGTCCGTGACTGCTGGGGGAACTGCCCCCAGACTTATGAGCGCTGGAGTCGGTCGGCGAGGGCAAAGCTCCTCGGCTTAGGACCGGTCAGCGTCCGCACTGGCTGGGGGAATTGCCCCCAGACTTATGAGCGCAGGAGTCGGTCGGCGAGGGCAAAGTTCCTCGGCTTAGGACCGGTCGGCGTCCGCGCTGGCTGGGAGAATTGCCCCCAGGCTTCCGAGCGCAGGAGTCGGTCGGCGAGGGCAGTGCTCCCCTTCCCCCTCCAGTGAGGCGGCGGTCTTCATTCTTTTGCACCATTAGTGAAACGTCAATTCCGTCGAGGATTTAAGAAAAGACAAAAGGGAATGCAATTGTACTCTTAAGAGTCCTGTCGGACTGGTACATTTGGAGGAAAGGAAACATGGAATAAAGTTAGACAGAGGGATGTAAACCTAGATAATCCCCTCGGACCAGGCTACGACTGGGGGAGAGAGCTCGCCCGCTCACTCTATGATGCGGAGGGGTCCTTGGACGGTGTTGATCTTCTTCCCCTTGTCCGGCTGCATGGAGGTCCCTTCCCCATGGGCCGGCTCGTCGGCTAAGCTCCTGGCGTGCCCCCGACTCATCAGCTTCTCAATGTCCTTCTTCAAGTGCCAGCAGTCTTCGGTGTCGTGGCCGTTGTCCTTGTGGTACTTGCAGTACTTCTCCCCATTATTCCCCCCTCTCTTTGCTTTCGGTGGGGGGCGGTCGGCGCGCTCTTCCTTCTGTACTTGAGCGAGGACGGCGTCTGGGGTGGCGTCCCTTGTACCCTCTGCCCGTTGCCTGTTTCTCGGCCTCTTCTCGATCCGGTACCCCTCGGGGCTGCTTCGCCCGTTGTCGCCACGCTTGGTCCCTTGAGTGGCTTTTCCCGCATCTACGGCCAAGGCCTCCTTGGTTAACATGAAGCGCTCGGCCCTCGCCATGATCTCGGGGAGGTCCTTCGGAGGGTCGTTGTGCAGAGATTTCTTAAGGCCTCTATGGCGCAGCCCTTTATTAAGGGCTGTTTGGACCACCAGGTCGGGGGGCTGTTCACGTTCAGCCTTTCCGCGTTGAAGTGGCGCATGAACTGTCGGAGCGGCTCGGCTGGGCCCTGCACTATGTTGAACAGATGTTCAGCATCAGGCTTTATCTGCCTCCCCGCCATGAACTGTTTACAGAACAGTTGTGTGAGTTTCTCGAAGCTGTCGATGGAGCGGCTGGGTAGGCTGCGGTACCAGGTCCTCGCTGCTCCCCTGAGAGTAGAATAGAAGCCTCGGCAGAGTAGGTCATCGTCGGCTCCCTGGAAGGACATGTCCCCCTCGTAGTCCATTACGTGGTTTCCCGGGTCCCCTATCCCGTCGTACTTCCCCAGCACCGGGATCTTGAATCGAGAGGGGACCTGCGCATCGGTTATCCTCCGTGATAGGGGGCATTGGTCTCCATGGATGCCTCCGGGGGTTCGACACCCGTCTGCCTCCGGTTCGTTCGGTGGTGGAGGGGGTACAAGCGCCGGCGGGGCTGGCTCCACGGCCCTCGCCACACTGGGGGTCGGGCTGACCCGGCGTTCCCGGCTCCTCCGGCGAGAGCTCCCGCTCCGCCGCGATCGGTCTCTCGAGTGGTGTCGATTGCCTCTCCTGCGGTGGGGTGACTGTGGTCGACGAGATGACGCGGTCACCGATTTGTCCCCCGTGCCTTCAGTTTCTCTTCGGCTCCTTTCACGACGAGGGGAGGAGGCGCGGGATCTCGCCTGGCGGGAGCCAGACAACGTGAACCGACGCTCCGCGTTCGGTCCTTGGTTCCTGTGGTCGTCGACCACAACGGACCGTAAGAGCGGGGGACCCCCTGCCCAACGATGGTCGTCGCCCAATGCACCTCCGTTAGCCGGCGCGGTGCTGACGAGCTGCTGAACCGCCGCGACCAGCGTCTGGATGTTCGCGTTGGTCTCCTGGGCCAGGACACGGAGTTGTCCCTGTGTGGCCAATTCCGACCCGCCAATCTCTTCAGTTGTGGGGGCGGGGTGATTGTTGACGGGCGTGCCTTCGAGGTTGCCGTTGGATGCCCCATTCCCCTCCTCCGGGATGGGGGGCATGCGCTTCCTTCCGTTGCTGGCTCGTGCCATTGCGGGTGTGGTTTGCTTCTTCGTGGGACAATTTGTCATTCCCACAGACGGCGCCAGATGTTTCAAAGTGTTTTCTCACTACAAAAGCGTTGACCGTGGACAACCCGGTCAACGTGGTCAAGGGGCCCGTTTGGGTCCCTCGGGTGAGTCGAGTTGGTGCAGGCGAGGCTCGAGTCGGATCTGCAGACGACGTGGAGCGCGTCGGCTGGGTCGAATCGGGGTCCTCGGTCGTTTGTAGGGCGAGGGGAAGCCTCGGCCTGGGTTGAGACGCTCGGCCTCGGTCGGTTGTGCTCGGCCTCGGCGGTCGGACGACGAGGGGAAGCCTCGATCGTCCAGCTGGTTGCGTGGTTGGTGAGGGGCGGAGGGGAAGCCTCGGCCCGTGGATTGGATATCCTCCTGCGTAGACGAGAACACTCGTCAGGGGGGCCGGACCTTGGTTCTGGCCAAAACCCATCCGATGCCTAAGTCAGACAGTGATCTGAAAGAGGAGGCCCGGCGGAGACGGTACGACTCGAGAGGAGATCGGTATGGCGTCTCACGGCGCGAGCGGGGGAGGAAGGAGGAGAAATGGGGGAACTAGGTCGTTGATGGAGTACCTTAGGTTTTAGATACCTGAGATGCGGTCCCTTGCCCTGTCGTCCTCCTAGCCCTTTTATAGGGCTCCCGGCGTAATTGCCCCCGGACCACGTCGCACGTCTACCCTCAATCGTGCCCCCTCAATCCGCCCCCCCCGTCGCCGCTCCCTGCGCCATGCCAGCACCTCCCCATTACCGCCATTTAGTGGTCGCGGAACCGGGGGAGCGGTTATCGCAGGAGTGGGCGAGTGGCCAGCGTGTTATCGGGGCCGGGCCGGATCGACATTCGGGGGGGGTCCCTTGTAGGGCCTTATCGAGTGGGCCTGAGCGCGCAGATGGGCTCTTGACCGACAGTCGGGTTTCTGGGCTCGTGTCTTTCGGGTCTCGGTTAAATAGGCGTAACAATATGTCTTCTAAAATTAATAAGTTTAATAAAGGAAAGAATAATCTCGATGATTTATTTAAAGTACAACATCCTACTAATCATCAACAAGGATTAGGCTATAAGCATGCTTCCAAATCCAATAGTATTAGTTATGATATTAATTTGGAAAAGAAGAAGTATGTTTTTGTTAATGCAAAGAAAATTGATTCTTCTAATATTTTGCAAAAGAATACTATTCATTTACAAAAGAAGACCAATTCTGTTACATCTTCTAAGAAATCCATTATGCATACTATTTGGGTTCCTAAGGATGTGTGCTTATATGACAAGGATTTATATGTTACTAACTTTATGAAAAATGTTATTCTTTCTTCTAATTATTTAAAGAAACCAAATTCCACTTGGGTTTGGTTTCCTAAGGACTAATCCAAAGGACACATATAAAATGAGTACCAATATTTATTGTTTATCTTTCAGGTATTATTAAAGAAAGATGGATATTAGATAGTGGATATTACAAACACATGACTAGGAACATCAAACTTCTATCAACCGTTCAATTCAAAGAGGTGGCACTGTTACTTTTGGTGATCAGAACAAAGGTAAAGTTATTGGTATTGGAACAGTTGGTGATCCAACTAAGCCAATCATCGAAAACGTGCTTCTTGTTGATGGTTTGAAACACAATCTCTTATCCATTTCTCAATTATGCAATAAAGATTTTAAAATTGATTTCGAAAAGAATGCATGCATTATATATGATTTTAATATGTCTAATACATTATTTCAAGGTAATCGTAAGAATAATATTTACATATTATGCATGAAAATAGTTTCAAATGACCATTGTTTATTAGCATATACTGAAAATACACTTTTGTGGCACAAACATTTTTGGACACACTACCTACAAACATTTGGCACGTATTTCCAAGCATAAGTTAGTTTCGGGAATGCCTAATATATCTTTTAATCATACACAATTTTGTGATACATGTCAACACGGTAAGATGCATAAATCTTCATTTAAATCAAAGGATGCTATTTCTACAAAAAGACCACTTAACTGTTACTTTTAGATTTGTTTGGTCCTTCTAGAATAGTCTTTTTAAATGGCAATAAATATGCATTTGTGATTGTTGATGATTATTCAAGATATACTTGGGTATTATTTTTGAAGCATAAAAATGACGCATTTGAAGAATTTACAATATTTTGTAAAAGAATTCAAAAATTAAAATCTTCATCCATTATTACTATTCGTAGTGATCATGGTGGAGAATTTGAAAATGAATTACTTACAAAATTTTGTGATAAACATGGCATAACACATAATTTTTCATTTCCTAAAGTATCATATTTTAAAGTTTTTGGTTGTAAATGCTTTATTCTAAATACTAAGGATTCATTAGATAAGTTTGATTTTAAATTTGATGAAGGTATTTTTGTAGGATATTCTACACGTAGTAAAGCATATATGATTTATAATAAAAGATTCTTATGTATTGAAGAATCTCTTCATGTAAGTTTTGATGGGAATTATAAACCCATCACACCTATTGATGAAGATGATTCAATACACATCACTAGTTCATTAGAGAACACTAAGTTAGATGACAATGATGATAATGATTCTACTAATTCCATTCCTGAGCCAATTTCTGATAATACAAGTCTTCCTAAAGCATTTATTGAAGTTCCTAACCATCCACATGAGTTGGTTATTGAAGATATTTCTGATAGCGTTAGAACTAGATCACAAATTGAACAAATAACGCATTCTGCATTTATATCATCCATTGAACCTAGAAATGTTAATGAAGATGTAAAGATCGTTCATGGATTATAACAATGCAGGAAGAGCTTAATCAATTCAAGAGTAATGATGTATGCGAATTAGTATCAAGACCTTCAGATCATCTTGTTATATGAATTAAGTAGGTATTTAAGAATAAGTTAGATGAATCTGGTCAGGTAGTTAGAAATAAGGCTAGATTAGTTGCACAAGGATATAATCAAGAAAAATGTATAGATTATGATGAGACATATGCATCTGTTGCTAGATTAGAATCTATTAGAATGTTACTAGCATATGCATGTTTTAAGGATTTTAAGTTATATCAAATGGATGTTAAGAGCGCATTTCTAAATGGTATTATAAAGGGAAAAGTTAGAACAACCACTTGGATTTCAACATGAAAGTTTACAAAATCATGTTTTCAAATTGAAGAAAGCATTATCTGGTATAAAACAAGCACAACGTGCTTGGTATGAAAGATTAAAAAACTTTCTTTTGAA
>CM061136.1:30840174-30863046 GCA_030789695.1 Scilla litardierei
AGATGCGTAACCACCCCAACCCTTTTCATGGGCAGAATACTACGACTGGCAGTAGCTTTGGCCATAAGCAGGGAGAAAGCCTCCATAACAACCACAAAAAGATAGGGAGATAGAGGATCGCCTTGCCTGAGCCCTCTATTAGATTGAAACATACCAAACGGAGATCCATTGACCATAACAGAGAAGGAAGGAGTAGAGATGCATTCACCAATCCACCCAATAAACTTGTGTCTGAAGCCCATCAGATGCAACATAAAGAAAATGAATTCTCTATTAACGCTGTAGAAAGCTTTACGGAGATCTAATTTTAAACAAGCACGGCTCCCCATGGGGTCGTTGAAGTCCCGAATGTGTTCATGAGCAAGCAAAGCACTATCAGCCAACAGCCGATCCTCAAGAAAGGCCGCTTGATTAGGGGATATGAGCTCAATAACAGCTTTCTTCAATCTGTTACATAGAATCTTGCTGATGATCTTATAGAGGACATTGCAACAGGAGATAGGCCTATAATCACCCAAATTCGTAGCATTAGAGCTTTTAGGGATAAGCGTCAAAAAAGTGTGATTTATCTGCTTGAGAATCCTGCCAGAGCGAAAAAAGGACCCAACAGCCTTGGTGACATCCCCCCCAACTACACCCCAGGAATTATGAAAAAAGAAATCGTTAAACCCATCAGGCCTGGGGGCCTTATCACCACCAATCTGAAAAACAGCACTCTTAATCTCATCATCAAGCACGAGCCGTTCAACCCAAGAGGCTGCTTTATTCGTAAGGATTCTCTTAGTAGTGAGACGAGGGAAGACTCTCCAATAGTCTTCCTGATTATAGAGCTTGGAGTAAAAAGTAGGGCCATCAATTTTAATCTTTCTAATACTATCATCCTGAGAACCATCAGCATAAACAAGATGTTCCAGACTGTTATGGCATTGGCGAGCCTTCATAGCGGTGTAGAAAAGCGGGAATTACGATCCCCAAGGTGCAACCAATTTTGCCTGCTTTTCTGCCTTAGGTTGGATTCTTCAATATCAATAGCATCAGCTAATTGATTAATAAGAACCCGCTCACTGTTCTGCTTATCAATATTGAAAGCCAGCTCGGGGTCATTTTGCAGCTGGGAAAGTTTATCCCGGCATTTTCCAACCCCATTGGTATCCATGAACCCAGCGCCAAATATTTTTAGCCCCTGCTTAAGATTTTTAAGTTTGGCAACCAACCTAACCATAGGGCACCCAACCACATCAGTATGCCAGCATCTGCTCAAAACATTTTGATAATCAGGGAGACGAGCCCAAGAGTTGAAGAACTTGAAAGGTTTAGGGTCGGATCCCTCTTTGGAATGAAGATGAATAATCATAGAAGCATGGTCACTGGACCCACAAGCAGTGAATTCATAGTAAGAAGCAGGGAGTTTATCCATCCAACTACAATTGCATAGCGTACGATCAAGAGAGGCACTAATGCGAGAATCACCGATGCTCCTATTGGACCAACTCAACGGATTACCAACCGACTTGAGCTCAATAAGATTGCAAGCATCAATACAGCTATTAAATTCATCCACCATGCTTCTGGCAATAGGCCTACCGCCAACTTTATCCGCAGAGTATCTAACACAGTTAAAGTCGCCACTTATCAACCAAGGGGCATTAATGTATTTAGAAGCATCAGAGGTGATGGAGTCCCAAAGCCCCCTCCTCTCCTGAGCGCTATTGGAGGCATAGATGAGGGTAATTCTCACAAAAAAACCCCGCAGCATTAGAGCAAACTGTGGTGATGTGTTGAGCAGAAATGGAATCGACGACACAACGCCAAACCTCCGGATTATAAACAACAACAATATGCCCATTCTTGTGAAAACTACGATTATCCAACATGGACCAATTTTTCGGGAAGCACTTAGCAATTCTAAGGGCGTTTGCTTCAGTCACTTTCGTCTCCAATAAGCCAGCAAGGGAGGGGTTGTGTTTACGGAGACACGCCTTAAAATCATTCCTTCTCACAATGCTATTAAGCCCGCGCGTGTTCCAAACAAGCAAAACCATAATTAGTTTGAGGGGGGAGGCATCACAGTGCCTCCTTTGAGTCTATCACTCTTCCTAACAGCCTTAGGCATGAGCCCTTTTTTCAAACTATCACTTTTCCTATCTTTGTTGTTTTTAGAGAGCAATTCTTGCTCCATATACCATGCCTCATTGACCATGGTCATATCTTCCAGTTCACTCTTTGAGGATAGATGAGGATCCATAATCCCATCACTCGCAAGAGGTCCAAAGGGGTTAACACTTCTAAAAGCGGGGAGCAGAGGGATTTTAGTGTGGCTGCGATCGGTGTGCAGTGGAGGAGTACGCGAGGGCAGAGAGCCCGATTGAGACCGGCCTATTGATGTGGTTGGGTTGTTAGGCCTTCCACAATCCAGCGATACTCCCTGATCCCCCCCTTAGTACATTTCTCAACATTCAACATTACACTGCTCGCCTCCAGCAAGCATGCTCTGGCTAGCCACATCTAGCCCTATAGCACTCTCAACAACAGCTTGCTCCCTCACATTACATACAACAACAGTCCCCTCTCTTACATCAACCGGGATTCCTTCACAAACCGAATTAAGCTCCAACCGCTCAATTCCCTGCTCATTCGCCATCGCATCCGATTTCAGCCATGCACCGCGTCGTCCATTGCCGTACCCAGTCGAAGCGGTCTCCTTACAAGCCAATCCTTCAATCAGCCTAGTCCTACCAGCACTACAACCAGCATTCTCTCGTTCGCCCGCCTCACACACAAGAGGCTTACATGGCGCTCCCCTTTTCTCACTTACATCCTCATTAGCGGCATCCTCACCCAGCAGCACAGTGCCAGAGTACTCCTTACATTTCTCCGACGGCACACAGTTTGCCTTTACACCAATCCCCCCATCCGACATACAATTCACCGTAATACAAGTACCCACATCCGGGACCTTACAACAGAGCAGTTCCTCATCACTCTTCAAGATGCCAGACCCCTCCCCAACCTCAATGTTAACCAGCAGAACATTCACCTCACCATTAATAGCACAGGAAGCAGGGGAAGAAGAGGGACACTGCGAGTCCGTGTGACCAAAACTAATACAGAGACCGCACCTGGGTGGTTCACTTTCGTAGACGACGCCGACATCAATGGTGTCCTTGTCCCCCAGCTGAACTGAAACAGAGCTCGGCAGCTTCACATCCGCCCGGACTTCAATCAAGCATCTGGCGTACGAAAGTCGCTCCAGTCTCGCCGTAGCACGATCAAGGCAGATCGGAGATCCGATGACACTAGCAATGGCACTTAGGATGCTCCGAGTCCAGAGATTCAACGGGAGGTTGGGGAATCTGATCCAGACCGGGACTGCTGTCAGTAGATCGCGAGAAAACCCCACGTCTTCACTCCACCGCTGTAGGACGACGAGTCTACCGTCGAAGAGCCATGGCCCCCCCGAACAACACAGCATCACGATCCTCCGCAGCCTCGAACCTAAAGAAGAAATAGCCATTTTCTCTTGAATATATATTGACCTCACCCTTCAGCTTCCATAGCCGCATAGTCCACTCCTTGATCTGCCCGAAGTAGGGAATATCCCCTAAGACGTAGCCAACGAGAGTGTTGTCCCATCCTGCAGCACCCTTCGCCATCATTGCCTCTGTGAGGACCGCCGCCGCGACACCATCATCATTGATTGCCGGCGGAATGAAGGACATCTCCAAAGAGTCCGACAACTTGCGCCTGTTGGAGCAGATGTCAAGCCATGATCTCCTCTCCGCATTTGCACTGATCCTGAGCGGCACCTTAGGCCTCATCGCTCTTCTCTCAGTCATCTTCTTGGCATTACCTCTGCCATTCGAATTAACATCACGCCTGGCTCCCTGTATATGGCTCCCATTCATAGGGAATCTTGCTTTCCTGGCGACCTCCGTCCATCCGTCAGAAGCTGGATGATCCATGGCACCAAAGAAGAATATAAGGCACGAAAAATAGGTAGCAAGGGAGAACTAAGTCGGAATCTCACCAACCGGATCGAGATCTTAGAGAAGATCTCGATCCGTCCAAATCGATCCCGCCGTCCCCCTCAGATCCCAATCGCCCAGCCTCAGATCTTCAGATCTGCTTGGATCACCGTTCGAACGAGAAGAATAGACGCCAGAACCTCGTCACACACAAGAACTCAGACATGGAGAGATCTGAATAGCAAGCGAAAAAAATAAGGATCGAATCTCACCCCGAATCAAGATCTCGAGGCGAGATCTTGATTCACACCACCAGAAGAAGCACCGATCCTGATCACGAGCACGATCCAAGACTGCCGACGATCCAGGAAGACGATGAACTCCGACCCGCGAAGACGCAGGGGAGGCCAACGAGCTCCGATCAGAGGCAGAGAAGTTTGAATAGCACGATCAAGCACCGATCCTGAACGCAAAGGCCTCAGATCACGAAGAAACGGCGGCCACGGGGCCCGCCGTGGCGGCCGCCACCGGCGAAGGCAAATCGCCTCAGAGCTTCTCTCACCACAAAAACAAGAGAGAGAAACAAAACTTTATATGATATATATCCGCTCATACTATATATATATATATATATATATACATATACATATATATATACATATATATATATACATATATATATACATATATAAATACATATATAAATACATATATATATACATATATATATATATATATATACATAGGAAAATTTTCAAATGAGAACATTTCGCACCGTGCGAAAATGTTTTTAGTTTTTTTTTGAAATTTTTTTTCAAAAATTCTTTTTTCCACCCTCATTATATGTTGTTATACCCCCCTCAAAAAATAATCATTGAGAAATAATGTCATTTGGCCTTCGATCAAGGCATTTCATCAAATTCGCACGTTTTGAGACCGTTAAATTTGTAACGGGTGGATGGGTGCTCTAATGCCCAACGGGTTCACCCATTATTTTCCCTGGGGTATATATTTGTATGGATTAAACATCAAAAAAAGAATTTTTGAAAAAAAAAATTTCAAAAAAATAAAAAAAATGTTTTCGCACCGTGCGAAAACCCCTTTTTTCGCAACCGAAGATCACTCTATATACATATATACATATACATATATATATATAGAGGTTAATGGGCCAATGCTGACAGCGCTGGAAATATTTCCAGCGCTGTCCGCATTTTGGGCGAGATAAAAGTATTTTTTTTTTGAAATTTTTTTTTACAGTAGTTAGATATACGTGTTAGGAAGCTCCCCACAAAATTTCAGCTCAATCCGACACCGTTTGAGCCTCCGTTCATCGATTTCAAAAACGTTACGCAAAACTGTGGACAGATTTGCGTAACGTTTTTGAAATCGATGAACGGAGGCTCAAACGGTGTCGGATTGAGCTGAAATTTTGTGGGGAGCTTCCTAACACGTATATCTAACTACTGCAAAAAACAATTTCAAAAAAAATACTTTTATCTCCTCCAAAATGCGGACAGCGCTGGAAAAATTTCCAGCGCTGTCAGCTCTTCTCCATTTTTCACATATATATACATATATATATATGTGTATATATATATATATAAATGGCTACGTATATATATGTATGTGCAGATACATATGTGAACTCGAGTGTGCACTCTGTATGTCCGAGTGTGTTATATGGGCCTTGATGTCCTTGACTCTTGCCCCATATTCATATACATGTAGTGGGTACACATAGTGCTTGCATGTGCGCCCCTAGATGGTTAGTAGAAGGTAACTGTGGTACATGTTTGATACGGTGTGAACTTTGCTATGTCTGGGTGTGTGTGCCCATAAGTGTGTGTGTATACATACATACATGCATACATACAAACACATACATACATACATACATACATACATACATACATACATATCCTACATGTGCCTGATGTATTCTGATATGTATCCGTTAGTGTATTGTAATGATGTGATAATAGTTGGTATTTAATAAATGATAGTAGCCAGTGAATACTTGCACATTCTGCCATATATGTACACCTATCCCTGGTGCGTAAATATGATTAGATAGATGGTATGGTATATTTGTGACTATGTGAATGTATATGCATGAATATGGTTGGTGTAGTACAATGTAGCTGTTATTGTGCATGTGTATAACTATATACATGGGTGGAATATGTGTATATGTGTATCTCTATGTGTGTGGTTTTTGGCATAGTGCTGGTTGTGTTATGTGGGTACGTAGACCCCTAGACCCATTGACCCTTGGCGAGACCTTCCCTTGTCCTAGAAAGTCCTAGGATGGACTTTATTTTATTGTGGGCAGGATGTCACAGCCCGATTTTCCATATACGATGAAATACACGTGTATCGTCTCCATATACATGTAGAAGAGTGTTAGGTGTTGATATGATACGCTATGAGCGTAAGGGTAGCTAGTGGTATTCATGTAATTCCCTAGGTTGAGTAAGGGCATAGCTAGTGGTAATCATATAATTCCCTAGGTTGAGTAAGGGCATTTTGGTCATTTGGTATAGGTGAGGGGTGTGGTGTACATGCATGAATAGTGAGATGATGCATGTGTGTGTGTGAATGGTTGTGTAGGATTGGTGTAGAGGGACTAGTGTGAAAGGGGCTAGGGTCTTTGCCATGTTTGTAAATTTTTGGAATGGTTAGGGGCAAAAAGGTCATTCGGACTAAATGAGGGGGGTGTGTGTGTGTGTAAAGTAAAGAGGTGTGTGCATAAAGTAATGGCACAATAGTAAATATTCAGAAGTGGATGGGCATTCTTGGTGAGGGTATTATGGTAATTAAATAAATGGCATGACTTATAGCATAAGCCAATGACATCCCTAGATTTTTCTTTTACTCATTCTTATCTTCTCCCTTCCTTTCTTTTCATTTTCTTCTACAATCCTCTCCTCTTCTCCTCCTCCTTGGCCCATGCCTCTCCCTATCCCTCTTGCTGGCCGAAATTTCATTGCAAAAAAAGGAAAGAGTAAGGAAGGAAGGGAGGAAGGAAGAAAGAAAGAAAGAAAGAGAAGGAGTAAGGAAGAAAGAAAGAAAGAGAAAGCAAAGGAAAACCAAGGAAAGGAGAAGAAGAGGAAGAAGAAGGAGAAGAAGGAGAGAAGCTCACATCTTCTTGGTGAGAGGTATGATACCCATCTCCACCTATTATACATGTACGGGCATATTTTGTAGAAAGAACTTGCCTTTGTGTGTTATTGGATCAGTTCTTAAAAATTCCAGTAATCTGTCCTCTTGTTTAGCCGTGATTTCTGCTCAAACTAGATTAAAAAATCTGAAATAATTATAGTCATGTAGATCTTGAAATCCTACCCCAAAATCATATAAAATATGATGTATGTTCAGTTCAATAATAAGGAGTAACAATTTCATCTTTACAACATGTCTGTGTTTCATTCAGTCTGGACACAGCTCGGCAAAATTGAGCTCAGTCCTTGCACACACTATGGAATTTAGTGTTCTTGGTCTCGTTGTAAAGATAACAACTTTTTCTACAACTTTCTCTAGGTCATGTTTTCGAAATTTTAACTGCAACATGTCTTAAATTATCAATTATTACAGACCTTGGAATCTGTCTTAAAATCAGTCAGGACAAGTTTCACCAAACAATTCACCAAAAATAATTTAGTCCATATTTCTGCATGAAATTTTTTAGGTGAATCTAGTACTACTATATCTTCAACTTTCATTTAAGAAGTTTTGTCAAATTCATAAGGAAAATAGATGAAATATGGTGATCTTTATGGCTGTTGCACAATTTCCAGCAAGATGAAGTGTTATCTAGTGTTTCAAATGATGTGTTATGGTTAATTTTGTTGCTATCATTACTGAATGTTATCATTAACTGAAAGGAAGCTTCATGATGCTATTTGTTAATGATATTGCTTGTGTGTTAATACTATGTTAATAATGCCCCTTAAGTGTTTGTGGAAATGCCTCAATGATTGCAAAAATTCAGAAATTAAGAAATGTGCATGTGTTAGCGTTGGCCTTGAGCCACTTTGATGATTGGTGAAGTTAGAGGCTTGAATGGCATGGATACACTGTATTTGTGGATGGATGATATGTTGTGATAGGGGGCATGTTACGTGAGTGCACGACCCTATTTCTAGCGATAGACATCTAAGGTGATATTGCACCATGTCATCATGACCCCTAACGTATCACTTATGATGTTAACCTATAATTTGACTGTCTCAATCCTCTCTAATGAGCGTGAGTTAGTAAAACCCGGTGTCATACAGTGCCCGTGTCTACTGCGCCGTATGCATTTTCACTCCAAATCTTGGGGTGAAGTCCATATCCTTATATTTATAGTTTACCCAGGTTTTCAAATAACAAAGTGGATAAATGAGCTTCCTAGCTTATTGAATAAGCGTACCAATAAGCTTGTGGCACTAACCTGGCTTGAGACACTCGTAGTCCCTTGACAGTTATAGTTGGTTGTGATACGTGTGACTTGACTCTTAGCACCTTGTGTATTTTCTTCTTGGCCTATGCTTTGTCGTTATTCACTTTTGATTCCTTTACTTTATATATGATTCGTAGTACTAACTCTCTTTTGCAGCAACACACCAGTGCGATAAGTACGTTTTTCTACTTTTACCTTAACATTATACAGCTATGTCTCCCCTTGCATGCTATAGTACTGCACTTCATATTCCATGCATAGTTGCTCATGCCTGTAGATGGTATACAACGTGGAGTTGGGATATCCTACTGGGTCACGTGTTGACGTGCCCACGTTGAATTTTACAGGTGTGGTTCTTGGAGTGGGTAGCAGATGGAGATGTGGAGGTCTCTGGTTGAGTCTAGAGCGTGGAGTGGTAAGGGGAGAGGAGAGAGCTATGTGTACCTTGGGTTGTCTTTTGGGGGTAGAGTTGAGATAGTGTATCATGTGTTGTATAAGTTAGACGTTGATGATGTACATTTCCCTTTGGTTCTGTGATGTTCTCTGGTTGGACTTGTTGTTATTCTCTGTTGCTGTTGTTTAGCTTGGTTATTTGTTGTCTGTTGTTGGGAGGTGTTGTAGAGGAATATGCCCTCGGATCATTTGTATTTGATGCAAATGATAATTTAAGCCTAGATAGGGACTATTTTGCATTTAATGCAAAAGCGATTAAATGTGTATTAAATTATTTAATACAATATTTAATAAAATAAACGCAAGAAAAAGTTCACGGGTAAGACAGAAATATTCCGGTATAGACCCAGGTTCGAACGGCGTCCAAATCGGACACCAAATGCTCAAGTTAGAGCCAAAACAGCCCAAAGGATCAGACCAGGCCAGGCCCATTAAATACAAGGCAGAACAGGCTGCCTGGTCTAGCCCAGGCACTGCCTGGCCTAGCCAGGCACAAGCCTGGGCTAAGCCCGGGCTCGGCCTGGGCAAGCCCAGGCGCAAGCCTGGGCTAAGCCCAGGCGCGGGCATGGGCGCGCCCAGGCGCCTGGACGAGCCCAGGCGCGGGCCTGGGCGCGCCCAAGCACCTGGGCGCGCCCAGGCGCGGCCTGGGCTCTGCCCAGGCGTTTTCTGCGCACGCTGCTAGCGTGGGGCCCACCCGTGGGCCCCACCTCTGTAATGCCCTACCAGCTACTGCACAAGTACTAGAGGGGGGGTGAATAGTACTTTAAAATAATAAGGAGTATAATTCCAAATTAAATTGCAAACAAACTACCAAATCAATTTGCGGAAGCTTAAATTGAATGACAACAATAAAAATGACAATGCAAACAAACGATGTTAATGGGTTCGGATCCACCCAAGTCTCCCCGACTTGTTCCCGGTGATCCTACGTCCCAATCACCCGGATCCCTTCCGGATACTTGAGTTAGAAACCCTAACTCAATATTTCCACTATGAATATCTTGTGAAAAACCTTCACAAGATCAAATCATACATGCAATAGCAAACGTGAATCCCACAACCCGGGATCACAACCTTCTCTCACAACCGAGAGAATCATAAAGCAATATTAAAGAGTTTAATATGAAATAAACAATCTTACCACAAAATCCTATACCTTGAGTTTTTCTTACCCAAATGGTGAAATGAAGGATTTGAGGAAGAAGAAGTCACCAAGACCTAGCACCAAGGAAATGACCAGCAATCGGTACCTAGGAAAGAGTTGGAGACTTGGATCAAGCAATAGCTTGAAGAGCTCACCAAGAACAAGCTTCTCTCTAGATCTAGAAATGAGAGAGAATGGGTTTCTTGTGAGGAAGAGAGCTTTAGATTTGAGGGAGAATAGCTATCTCTTTAGAACTCAATGAATCTCTTAATGGCAGCTCTAATCTAGATGAAAATGACCTAGGTTCGTATTTATAGGGTCCCATAAAAACAAGTTAGGTCATTCTCCAACGGATAGAAATCTGTGAGAGTTAGTCGGTCAAAGAACAATCACTGACCGACTAGTTCATCAACTAGTCGGTCAGTCAAACAACGTGGACCGACTAAGAGTAGATCTGAGAAGATATAGAATTTCAGACCTAGAAATCTAGTCGGTCCAAGAAGACTGTTTGACCGACTAGTTTCACAACTAGTCGGTCAGTCAATGAACGTAGACCGACTAAGAGCAAAAAGAAATAGTCTGAAGACAAAGTGACTTAGTCGGTCCAAGAACAAAAGTTGACCGACTAAATTGTCAACTAGTCGGTCACCAAACGTTCTTAGACCGACTAACGATAAACAGTAGCTCAGGAGAAATTTAGAGTGAACAGTAAGTCACAACTAGTCGGTCAAAGAAGCATCACTGACCGACTAGTTCACAAACTAGTCGGTCGGAGAGTCAACGTAGACCGACTAACTGTAAACAGTAAAGTCCAAGAAATTAAGGAATCAAACTAGTCGGTCCAAGAACAGTTACCGACCGACTAGATCACCATCTAGTCGGTCAGTACTTGTTCTTGTACCAACTAACATGCACAAACAAGTCCGAATCGAAGCGCGACGCTTCGAGGAAGTTAGAATGAACTTGTGCAAGGATCCTAGAGCTACGAAATGAGCGAAATGAAGATAGAAACGTAAGATATACTCAAGGCTTAACATTCTATATATCGAAGCCAAAAGGCTATAAATAAAACCTTAATAAACGGTCTTTGAGAGCTTCGATTGAATCTTCATATCTTCCAAAGCGTCGCAATAGCTTCAACGAAGCTTTAGGCATGAATATGGGCTTTGGGAAGTGTTGAGATGTCGCTTTGAATATTCTCGTGAATTTGGCGACAATCTCCAAAACTGCGCTCACAAATTGTTAGTTCATGGATTATTTATGTTTGCTCATCATCAAAACCAAATCCGGGGAGTCCAATATTCAACATTCTCCCCCTTTTTGGTGATGACAAACCAACATAAATAATAATCAATAATAATAATTCAAATGTAAAATACTTACTCCCCCTGCATTGATGACACGTTAATTCCAAAATGAATATATATGAATTGCATCAATCAGACGAGTAAGATATATAATGAGAATTGATTTTTGAAATATCGGATTTTGAAAATCCTTATATGTATCTTAACTCCCCCTGAATCTAACATTTCAAACTAGATTCTTGGAAAATGAGTTAAATTTTCATTTGCGCTATTTATTATCATTATCTCTCCCCCTTTGGCATTACCCCAAAAATGGGGGGCATACAACGACAACAACTAGGAAATGGAAAATCCAACATCGGGAGTCGTAGACAATGACGATGGAGCTAATTGACACCAAAGGAAAAGCGATTAAATCAAATCAAAGTGTGCCAATTGTCCATTATCACAAAGTGAAAATCAAAATCATCAAAAATACCAAATAATTATTCATTAATTGAATAAAGAAACATACTCTTCAATATTCAATATTCTTGGTTAATTTTGTGCATGGAAAACAATTCTATATAATTATAGAAATATAATCTATTTAACCAAGTTTTTAATCGTCGAGCGACGAATTCACAATTCAAATGCATTCAACGAATATAAAAAGAATGCACGACGAATAAATGACAAAGTGAATGACGATGAACATATATATATGTAGAGACAACATGAGTACATCCAAAAAGATATCACATCGAATATATGAGGTACATCATATCAAGTGCTACATATCATCAAAAAGAGAAACATCATACATCATCGACATCATCAAAGTATATCAACATACATCAAAACATCATCATAACATAATATCCAACACCGACATCCAGAAATCGCAAAAATACATCAAAACATCTCTCAAACCCCATCCTAACCCAAAATACTCTCACTAAAAAAAATATCATCAAAAGCGTAGTGGAGAGTCCTCGAAACACGCGATCACGAGGAGGAGGCTGGATCTGCAGGGTCCGTGGGTCCAGTCGACGGAGTGGACTCAGGCTCTGCAGGGAGTAGAGGTGTCTGAACAGATGGAATCGTCGGGGCAGGAGTGGAGATCTCAGCAACAGGCTCAGCAATGGGAGTCTCAACAGCAGCATGGGTCTCGACAGAAGCAGCAGCAGCAGTGGAAGATACATGAGCAGGCTCGGAAACAGTGTCAGCAGCAGGCTCAGAAGGCTGAAGAGCTGAAGCAGATGGCTCTGGAACACCGGAAGTGGTGCCATCTCCAGGAGCAGAAGTAGAAGTACCAGCAGCAGCAGCAGCAGTGGCCTCATCGCCACGAGCAAGAGAAGTGACAAGCTCGTCAATCTCCTCATCGTCCATCTCCTCGGCCTCAGAAACTGAAGGAGGAAGATCGATCCCCATCAGACGAGCCATACGACAGACGACCTCCTCGGTACGAGCCAACCGTGACTCGTGCCGACGAAGAAGGCGTACGACATCGTCCAATGTAGCAGGACGAGAGGGGGCTGCGGCAGCAGACGGAGAAGCCTGAGAAGCAGATGCGGTAGACCTCTGCACGTGACGAAGTGCCGCTAGAGATTTCTTCACGGCCGTCGCGTTCAGAGGCGTACCCAAGGGACGCTCATCGTCAGGAGGGAGAGGGACTCGAAAATGACGAAATACGAGAGTCAACAGGCAAGGGTATGGAATGTGCGCAGACTTATTGGTCTTGCGTATACACTCGAAAGAATCCATCTTATCGAGTATCACGCGAGCCCAATTAATCTCGCACCCCAAGAAAAGAGCGTAGATCAATTTCAAGAACGGCTGGGATGGGAGTGAAGAGGATCCATACTTAGGGAGGAGACATGACTTCAAGATTAGGTTAAGAACCCACGCATTCGGCTTGAAAGATTTCGATGGAATTCCAATGAATGCGGAGGGGATAACCTGGAAAATCTCAGAAAGGATAGATTGATCCAAGGAAGAAATGTCATCTACGGAAATGTCCGAAGGAAGGAGACCGGACGATGAACAACCAAGAATCTCCCCCAAGATTTCTGCCGTGAGAACTATAGGAGTTCCCAAGACAGTCATCTCAATGGAGTGGCTGGCATCGTACTGTCCCCGAACGCGATTGGCATAGAACAATTTCACGAGGCGAGGATACGGTTTGGGATTGGCCTTGGGGTCGTATCGGAGATAATCTAGAAGACCACTATAAGAGAGAAGATCAGCAAGGCCGAGAAAATCAGAAAACTGAACGTAATGCTCTAACAACAGTGGACAGTGCTCTATACGGTTGTACGCTGCGAGACACTGAGGGTCATCACGGCACAACGATATGTCTACACCGCCAACTGGCATAGGAGCTTTACCCTTAGCCTTACTGGTCTTCGGAGGAGGAGTGGGTTCCCTAGTAGGCTCATCCTCAGGGACAAAATCAGAGTCGGAATCGGGAGGAGTAGCCGGAGATTGAAGTATGGGCTTTTTGGTCTTGGATTTGCGGGGTTTAGCAGTGGCAGTCCTAGGCTTCTTAGGAGGAGGCGATGATGGAGAGGCTAGGGTTGACTTGGCACGACGCTTAGGCTTCGGAGGATTCCTAGGGTCGGAAGGTTGTTCTACGGTCATAGGAGAAGCCCCGGAAGAGGCGATAGGAATTCTAGTCTTAGCCATAGCACTACGAGCACAAGCACACGACGATAAGATCAAAAACAACCTAGAGATCACAAGCTAACAAACCCTAAGATTCGAAAAACACAAGCCCTAGGTTAGAAAATGAAACCCTAGGAGCTAGAGCTTGAAATCAAGGAGAGACAACCCTAGAAAAGGAAATCGACACCTAGGAGAGGGGATTTTACCTAGGAGGAGGAGTCGACGGCGGCGGACGGCGGCGATCGACGGAAAAACGGCCGGAAGACGAAGGGTGTCAAGTGGGGGTTTTGGGGTTTTCGGGCTGAGCTGGAGAGAAGACCGACTAATAATGAAATTAGTCGGAAGAGATCGAGTATAAGTCGGTCTGGAGTCAAAAAGACATAACTGCCCTAACACACTTAGTCGGTCACAGTTCAAGCACTGACCGACTAAATTACGATCTAGTCGGTCGGTCAATGAGCTTGAACCGACTAAGTCGAAACAGTAGCTCAGATGAATTTCTAGGGCAAGAATTAGTCGGTCGCAGTATATTCACTGACCGACTAGTTTTCAATCTAGTCGGTCGGAAAGTGTACTGTGACCGACTAACGAAAGAAAATGATAGGAGTTAGATATAGGCTTGATCTAGTCGGTCTGAGTTCATTTGCTGACCGACTAGATGAGCATCTAGTCGGTTGACATGTGAACTTAGACCGACTAGAGGAGTCCAAAAATTGATAGTTGATTTCTCTTCACAACCCACTTGGATGAAACATCATAACTCACTCATTAGTCATCTAAAGTACCCCATAAAACGTCGAAATCTTAAATACGACTTTCAAATACGAATTCGATCATAAATTCAAATATATCACATAAAATTCCCAAAAGTTCAATTAATCTATCATGAACAAAATATCGCGAAATCGAATAGCATGCAAGATAATTGAATGACATATGAATCCTATATCTCGGATTCACCCATAATCCCCAATTCTCGACGCAACCGCACAAAGGAGTCCTCCTTTAGGGGTTTCGTGAAAATATCGGCGATTTGCTTTTGGGTTTCAACGTACACTAAAATGATGTCCTTTTTAGCAACATGATCATCTAAGAAATGGTGTCGGACATCTATGTGTTTTGATCGGGAATGGTGCACCGGATTCTTTGAAAGACAGATAGCACTTTGGTTATCCACCATGATAGGGCTAGTATCACAATGAATACCAAAATCCTTCAAAGTGTGTCTCATCCAAAGAACCTGGGCACAAGCGGCACCAGCGGCAATATATTCCGCCTCGGTGGTTGAAAGTGATACGGAATTTTGCTTCTTGGAAAACCAAGAGACAAGAGAATTTCCTAGAAAATGGCAAGTGCCACTAGTACTTTTCCTGTCGGATTTGCATCCCGCATAATCGGCATCACTGTATGAGACTAACTCATACGTGCTAGATTTCGGATAAAGTAATCCAAAATCTAAAGTGTAACTTAGATAACGGAAAATTCGCTTTACCGCTACTAAGTGAGACTCCTTAGGTAGAGACTGATAACGAGCAAAAATGCATACGGCAAACATAATATCGGGCCTACTTGCGGTAAGATAAAGTAAGCTACCTATCATACCTCGATATAGACGAATGTCTACATCCTTACCACCCGTATCCTTGTCGAGATGCGTAGTCGTGCTCATTGGAGTCTTTTTCCCGGAAGCACTTTCCATTCCAAATCGCTTAAGCAACTCCACCGTATACTTCGTTTGGTGGATGAAGATTGCATCGTTCATTTGGAGAATTTGGAGACCTAAGAAATATTTGAGTTCGCCCATGTGGCTCATCTCAAATTGTTCCTTCATAACATTAGAAAACTCTTCGCAAAGAGTGAAGTTAGTAGCACCGAAAATGATATCATCAACATAAATTTGAACTAATAAAATATCATTATTCGCATGCTTAACAAAAAGTGTAGAATCGGCTTCGCCCATTTTAAAATTCAGATCCAAAAGAAAATTCTTTAGGCGATCATACCAAGCTCGAGGAGCTTGTCTCAAACCATAAAGAGCTTTCTTTAGTTTAAAAACATGATTTGGAAATTTTTCATTTATGAAGCCCGGAGGTTGAGAAACGTAAACTTCCTCAACGACATCTCCGTTTAAAATGCACTTTTAACATCCATTTGAAATAACTTAAAATTTTTATGGCATGCATAAGACAATAAAAGTCTAATCGATTCTAATCTAGCTACCAGAGCGAAGGATTCTTCGAAATCGATACCTTCCTCTTGGCGATAGCCTTGAGCAACTAACCGAGATTTGTTCCGGATGACGACTTGATTTTCGTCGGATTTGTTCTTGAAGATCCACTTTGTCCCTATGACGGTGTGGTTCTTCGATGGCAAAGGAACAAGCTCCCATACCTCATTCCTCTCGAATTGAATGAGTTCCTCCTCCATGGCAAGGATCCAAGCACTATCTTCGCAAGCTTCAACTATATTCTTTGGCTCTATTGATGAGACAAAGGCACTATTGGCGAAGTGGTGGACTTGCGATCTCGTCTTGACACTATCATGAATATTGCCAATTACTTGCCCATGGGGATGGTCGCGGACGGTTTGAAGCCGCTTGGGAATACCTTGATCACTAGGCACATTCTCAACAACTTCATTAGTCGGGTTAGTCTCAATAGAATCAATTGAATCAATGGACTTAGAATTTTCAAACGAATCACATAAAACATCCATAGAATCATTGTCATTTGAAATTCTCTAAGTAATAAAATTCTCATTAAAAGAGACATGAAGTGATTCCTCGATCGTAGAGGATCTTTTGTTGTATATCCGGTAGGCTTTGCTACGTGAGGAATACCCAACAAATATCCCCTCATCCGATCTCAGATCAAACTTGTCCAAATTATCATATGTGTTTTTAATAAAACATTTTGCGCCGAAAACACGAAAATGTTTAACTTGAGGCAATCTACCAAACAACAATTCATAGCAAGTTTGTTTGGTGCCGGGCCTCAAAAGTATTCTATTAAACACATAGCAAGCGGTGTGTACCGCTTCCGCCCAAAATTGATAGCCAAGTTGACTATCTTCGAGCATAGTGCAAGCACACTCCACAAGCGTTCTATTCTTCCTCTCAATAATACCATTTTGAGGAGGTGCGCGAGGGGAAAGAAAACGTGTGAGTAATTCCAAGATCATCACAAAAATTTGAGAAAGACTCATTCTCAAATTCACCCCCATGATCACTACGGATAGTGACAATGGTGGTTCCGATGAGATTTTGTATTTTCTTTACAAATATTGTGAAGTTTTCAAAAGCTTCATTTTTATTGCATAAGAAGAATACCCATGTAAATCTTGAATAATCATCAACGATGACTAGTCCATATCTTGCATTTCCTAAGGAAGCAACTCTAGTTGGCCCAAATAAATCTAGATGTAATAGCTCTAGTGTCCGTTTCGTAGAAATGCTTTTTTTAGGTTTAAATGAAGATTTAGGAAGCTTCCCACGTTGACAAGAATCACAAAAACTTTTCTTTTCAAAAACGAGCTTCGGAAAACCTTTAATGGAATTTAATTTCGAAAGCTTATAAAGTGTTCCAAAATTCACATGTCCAAAGCGCCGATGCCATAAGTGTTGTTCACTTGTGTTGGCAACGAGACATTGTTCATACGACTTAGGAAGATCCAAAATATAAATATCTTTATGGCGTGTGCCGGAAAATAATAATTTATTATTATCATTTGAAATATGACACAATCCTTTCGCAAAACTAACTTTGTAACCTTTGTCACAAAGTTGGCTTATTGAAATAAGATTATGATTTAAACCATCAACTAGATAAACATCGCTAATTAAGGGTTTAGAAGGGTTACCCACTTTACCAACACCGACGATGGTTCCGCTCTCATTGCCTCCGAATACGACGCGATTTCCATTTGCAATGGGAACAATTCCGGAGAGCAATTTAGCGTCATCCGTCATGTGTTTTGAACACCCGCTATCGAGTATCCAATTCCCTTTGGAGCCAAATTTGAATTTGTTGCTCCTTTCCTTTTTCTTTCCCTTGAGTACCTAAAGATAGAGACCTTCATATCATGGTACCCAAGGTCATTGGGTCCTCAAAGGTTAGACCTTTGGAAGCCAAGTCCAATTGGACTTTGACTTCCCCACATAATTCCTACTATGTACAACATTCGAAAAATAAGCATTCATATATACTTGTTTTTCATCCATGCTTGTGTCCTTTGGGCTCCAAATAGTGAATATTTTGGGAGCCATCATCCTATTGGGTGCATGCATGTGACGTTGATTTCTACGTGATGCATGTTGTGGATAGGCATACGGGACATGATGGAATGGTGCACGACGAGAATTATTCATATGATGCGGTGGGTGAACATATGCATGTGTGGGAACACGTGCGTGAGGGTGTCTCACATGGTGTGCACGTGCCCGAGAATGTGTTGCATAAAAATCATCATATGTGTGAGATGGTGGAGTAGGACGTGTGTTCCTACGTGGCATGGTATTGGTGTACATATAAGCATGCCCCTTCTTTGGAGGTCCACCCAAAGTGGGTTTCTTTCCAAAAGAGGGCGTGGACGAGGTGGAAGCACCATTGGTAGATGAACTACCAATAGAGTGTTTGCTACCACTCGTAGAGTCACCGGAAGTTGGCCTAACAAAAGTAGTGGCCGCTTTAGATGGACATCCCATCGTGTACCCCAAACCAATGTGGTGATTGGCCGGAAGTAAGTCACTTAGGATTTTATCCAAATGGTCCTTACCTTTGTTGAATCTATTGATTCGGCCTAATGTGTTCTCATATTTCTCTTTGAGAGAACGCATAGAAGTATCCAAATTGGACACTTGCGATGTGAGCACAAAAACACGAGATTTAAGATTCTCGTTCTCAATACTCAAAGTCGAGTTTTGAGAAGTTAAATCCGCTATCCTATGTTCTTCCGGATCATCTATGCTAACATGTTCAAGTTTAGATTTGAGATTAACAATCTCATTTCTTAACTCTTCAACAACGGTGTCGTTGTTGGTGATGATAGTCTTAGGCGAGGTTTGAATGCTAGCTAGGTCATCTTTTACTTTAGTATATCGATTTACTAATTTTGTATATTTAGACCATAAGTGAGAGTTAGCATCCCTAAGATCATCCATCGTTACCTCATCGCCTTCGTCGTCGCTATCATCGGAAGAGGAGGATCCTTGATCGTGCTCCTCTCTCGCCATGAAACACATGTGCGCTTGCTCCACTTTCTCATCATCCGACTCTCCGCTTGAGGAATCCTCGGAGTCGGTGAATGTAGTTCCGACAAGTCCCTTTTTGTACCCCTTTTTGTACTTCTTTGACTTGTCGAACTTCGGCGCCTTCCACTTCTCCTTTTGCTTGTTTTGAGGACAATTCGCTTTGATGTGTCCCGGCTTATTGCATTTAAAACACAAAGGTGGAGAGGCGTTAGTAGAAGTAAACTTAGATTTTTGTTTGAAGTTACCCTTTCGGAAGAAGCGATTGAACTTCTTTGCCATGAGTGCAATGGATTCCATGTCCATTTCTTCTTCCGAGTCCTCATCATCGGTAGAGGTGGATGAAGCCGCCTTGAATGCAATCGCCTTTTTCTTAGGCGCATCTAGGTTCAAATAGGACTTCATCTTTTCTTGTAACTTCACCTTGCTATATTTGCGTACCTCGTATGACATCAAAGTACCCATTAGTTGAACAACGGTATATTTATTCATGTCATTACCTTCCTCGATGGCGAAGGTACGTTTTTCCCAAGAAGAGGGAAGTCCTTCAATAATCTTTGAGCACTTCTCCTTTTGAGTGTAGGACTTGCCGAGGGCCTCTAACTCGTTTATTATGTCAACGAAGCGAGCGTAATATTCTTTCATCTTCTCGCCCTGTTGCATATGAAACATTTCGTAATCTTTGTTTACGACTACGAGTTTAGAGTCTCTTACCCGACTCGTCCCTTCATGAAGAATGAGGAGGGAGTTCCAAATTTGATATGCACTCTTACATGTGCATATCTTATTGAAATCCTCGGGCTCCAATGCACATTGCAATGCGTTCATTGCCTTGGCATTGCTTACCTCCGCGGCGACCTCCGCGGTAGTCCATTTCTCAAAATCTTCTTCTTTGGGTTCGATGTATTCCTTCATTGTAGTCCTCCATAAGGATGCACTCCGGAGGAAAGTCTCCATCCGGCACTTCCAGTACCCGTAGTTGGTACCGTTGAAGAATGGAGGCCTCGTAGAGGAATGTCCTTCCATTACCGATGACGCTCCTTCACGGTTCCTGAAGGTGTCATAGTTGGAAGGTGGAGGCACGGTCTTGTTGTCGTTGGCAGACATAGCTGAGTATCTGGCTCTGATACCAAATGTAATGCCCTACCAGCTACTGCACAAGTACTAGAGGGGGGGTGAATAGTACTTTAAAATAATAAGGAGTATAATTCCAAATTAAATTGCAAACAAACTACCAAATCAATTTGCGGAAGCTTAAATTGAATGACAACAATAAAAATGACAATGCAAACAAACGATGTTAATGGGTTCGGATCCACCCAAGTCTCCCCGACTTGTTCCCGGTGATCCTACATCCCAACCACCCGGATCCCTTCCGGATACTTGAGTTAGAAACCCTAACTCAAGATTTCCACTATGAATATCTTGTGAAAAACCTTCACAAGATCAAATCATACATGCAATAGCAAACGTGAATCCCACAACCCGGGATCACAACCTTCTCTCACAACCGAGAGAATCACAAAGCAATATTAAAGAGTTTAATATGAAATAAACAATCTTACCACAAAATCCTATACCTTGAGTTTTTCTTACCCAAATGGTGAAATGAAGGATTTGAGGAAGAAGAAGTCACCAAGACCTAGCACCAAGGAAATGACCAGCAATCGGTACCTAGGAAAGAGTTGGAGACTTGGATCAAGCAATAGCTTGAAGAGCTCACCAAGAACAAGCTTCTCTCTAGATCTAGAAATGAGAGAGAATGGGTTTCTTGTGAAGAAGAGAGCTTTAGATTTGAGGGAGAATAGCTATCTCTTTAGAACTCAATGAATCTCTTAATGGCAGCTCTAATCTAGATGAAAATGACCTAGGTTCGTATTTATAGGGTCCCATAAAAACAAGTTAGGTCATTCTCCAACGGATAGAAATCTGTGAGAGTTAGTCGGTCAAAGAACAATCACTGACCGACTAGTTCATCAACTAGTCGGTCAGTCAAACAACGTGGACCGACTAAGAGTAGATCTGAGAAGAGATAGAATTTCAGACCTAGAAATCTAGTCGGTCCAAGAAGACTGTCTGACCGACTAGTTTCACAACTAGTCGGTCAGTCAATGAACGTAGACCGACTAAGAGCAAAAAGAAATAGTCTGAAGACAAAGTGACTTAGTCGGTCCAAGAACAAAAGTTGACCGACTAAATTGTCAACTAGTCGGTCACCAAACGTTCTTAGACCGACTAACGATAAACAGTAGCTCAGGAGAAATTTAGAGTGAACAGTAAGTCACAACTAGTCGGTCAAAGAAGCATCACTGACCGACTAGTTCACAAACTAGTCGGTCGGAGAGTCAACGTAGACCGACTAACTGTAAACAGTAAAGTCCAAGAAATTAAGGAATCAAACTAGTCGGTCCAAGAACAGTTGCCGACCGACTAGATCACCATCTAGTCGGTCAGTACTTGTTCTTGTACCAACTAACATGCACAAACAAGTCCGAATCGAAGCGCGACGCTTCGAGGAAGTTAGAATGAACTTGTGCAAGGATCCTAGAGCTACGAAATGAGCGAAATGAAGATAGAAACGTAAGATATACTCAAGGCTTAACATTCTATATATCGAAGCCAAAAGACTATAAATAAAACCTTAATAAACGGTCTTTGAGAGCTTCGATTGAATCTTCATATCTTCCAAAGCGTCGCAATAGCTTCAACGAAGCTTTAGGCATGAATATGGGCTTTGGGAAGTGTTGAGATGTCGCTTTGAATATTCTCGTGAATTTGGCGACGATCTCCAAAACTGCGCTCACAAATTGTTAGTTCATGGATTATTTATGTTTGCTCATCATCAAAACCAAATCCGGGGAGTCCAATATTCAACAACCTCTAGGGTTTTGAATCCTAATTGTGAAGAATCAAATGACGGCTCAGTTTTTGCGAAAAACTAGCCTAGGGCTGATGTTTGAACACTCAATTGGAGGGTCAAACGAACTCCGATTGACGAACGGTTTTTTCCTATGCGTTCACCGTTGAACGCTCATCGTATTGATAGGTTGTATCAATCTTGAAGCTCAACGGTGAGTGAGTTAAAATTCACGGAAGTTTGCACTTTGTGAAGTGCAAACTAACTTGATTTTAATTAACCCATTAAATAGTCCCACATCGGATTTTGAGAAAAGGGGAGAGTCCGCCGCCTATATAAATAGGGGTCTCTCCCCTTCCTCAAAACTCGTCCCAAGCTCTAGATCTGAGCGGCTCTCGTAAATGTTGGAGCACGCTCGGATCTAAGCTAAATTAATATTTCTCCTCTCCCTATAAATTTCTGCCTTGCTCCTGAGGGCTCTAGCAAAGCCGCAAAGGAGTTCGGATTCAGATCCGAAATCTAGGCGGAGGTTTCACTCGCGTGAAACTTTCTTCGGCGCGTGGTTGGCTCGGCGACATGGGATTGATCGCCTCGGGATGCGGAGCGGTTCGAGGAGCAGTTTGGGGAGCGGTTCAAGGAGCGGCTCGGCGTGGGACAGGAGCAGCTCGGAAGACGGTGCGGAACATCTCGCCTGCCCCAGGGCTGAGATTCCGGGTATGTGTTTAAGTTTTTCATTTAATTATTCGCAGTAGTTAGATCCCTCTTGGGGTGGTTAGATCCACCCCAAGTTGGCAGAGATCCTGGCTAA